>CABFWO010003787.1:67072-78763 GCA_902155825.1 Timema genevievae
GGGGGGGGGGGGGGGTTGGCGTTTGAATACCGGCTGAATGTATTGAGGGTAGTTTCTCATTCATGGTTTCCCAATCTCCCTCAACGCAAATTCGAATACGTTTCCTCAAAATTATATCTTACTGATACCTATCCAATTAGTTTAGTTAAATACGGATAGCCCGGACGGATCGTCAAACGCGATGTAAAAGAAACTGTCATAAAGATAGCTGGTTTGATCTCCACCAATGCTTGATAAAATACTTCTTTACTACTCACTCCAGTTGACGGACAGTCTAGGGTGTTCCTCTTGTGCTAGACTGGACTGCTTATGGCTAGAAGCTCGGGGTTCGAATCCCGGTTGAGTCTATTGAGGGTGATCTATGGTTTCCCCTCTCCTTCACGCCAAATGCTGTTTTATTATCTCTAAAATAATTCCTCCCTCGTCCCTACCCCGTTAGAGTAGTTATCATATATGCATATAGCCTGAACTAGTAGTAAGACGTGATGATAAAAAATGTGGATAGACCGGACGTGCAGGATAAGGTGTGAATTAAATAAATTTCATGTATTCGCATGCAAAGATCTGTGTTATTCAGCTGTTTCTTTTTTTTTTAAGACTGGATCAATTTTCGGAACGACACTATCCCGGGCCCAAATCCTGGCATGGCTAAAAAGTTTATCATTGGTGAAATGTGAGTTTACCCTTTCACATTGATAAATTAAGGGCTGGGGACTGGATTTTGTACCTATCCCAGTCTTACGTTAGATTATAAAGCATATGAAGTTACGACAGTCCAAGCCAGTCTGCAGTGGAAAATATATAGCTTGAATAAAAAAAAGTGGCCCAGGCCACAGGGTGTAAACAGTAATAGATAAAAAAAAATCAATTGTCACAACTGTTAAATAGGGTTTCTACACACCAACGTGAGAGCTGTGGTGGTCGTGGTGACGGTCAGATGTTACCTACAGTAGCTCCACGACTTCTTTGGTGCTGACTGACAGTTCGCAGCTGACAGCTGACGGCTTTGAAAAGTTACCAGACCAAATTATGTATCCCTACGCTGAACCATATGATCTACAAAAACATGTGTTTAACAGCTGTAACTTCTGACAGTCAAAATTTAGGTATAAACCTAAATGTTGAGTGTCAGAAGTCAGCTGTGAGCTGTCAGTCAGCACCAAAGAAGTCGTGGAGCTACTGTATGTCATATAATGGACGTACACTCACCGGCAGTGGACAGGCGGGTAACATCATGGCCTGTGTAACGTTCTGCTTCGAGGTGGTGGTCTAATTCTGTATGTCACGTTTGACCGCTATCCGCGTTCATTTGTATTAAGTTTTTTTACAATTCACAATGAGTAGTGTTACTGAAAGGCTCTTTGAAATTGTGAAGATACATACAACCAAGAATACTTGATTGACATTTCTGAGGAGGCCCAATAAACCAAGCCGTAAAAATCTTGAAGCCTAATAAACTTAAGAAGCTAAAATTTTGAAGGCAGGTAGCCCCTAGCCCAAAAGGGTTAAAGAAAACTCTGTGACCGAAAATTCCCGTGGGTGCTTCCGTAACTGTTTGGAAAAATAAACCAAAGTGGAAAAATTTCAAAGCTCAGAAAACCCATAAATTTGAAATTTTGCAGGAAGGTCACCTCTAACCCAAAATGATGCAGTAATACTTGGTGAACTAAAGTTCCTATTGAGAACTCCAAAAATGAGAGGAGGTTTAAAAAAAACAAAAATTGAAACAATGTATAATTCAAAAAAACCTAGGAAGAATAAATTTTGCAAACAGTCTCTGGCCCAAAAGGATACAGGAATATTTGATGACCAAAAAAATCCTGTTAGTACAGCTGTTAACAAGACCAATTATGCCTTTTATGAGACAAGTATGAAATTTCTACCATAGTTGTATGTACCATAATGTTCATATTTAGACGTGGAGGTAAGTCATATTTGGCCTCTAAGATCGGTGAGAGGGGTTTAATCCAATATGGCTGCCACTCTACTGGGCCTAATGTTTAAACCTGCTTAATTTAGGAAAAAGTGTAGAAAGGCATTTAAGTTGTCATTTACAAATAACTTAGGGATGCCCATTCGTTAGGTGACACTCTACAAATCTCTAAAATTGAAGGAATTGTAGTTAGGTCAAAGTTGAAGGTCAATATTGACGTAAATAAACGTGAATAATCTGTATAACTTGTTAATTTATTTATGACAATGTAAAATATATGTAATAAACAAACATATGTAACATATGTAGTGAACAAAATCAATCTCCAGAACATAAGTGTAACGCAGTGTACTTGAGTTCAGCTTTGGCCTACCTGCAGCGTCCGGCGTACCCTTTCTTACAGCCACAGTAGATCAATTCATCGCACTAATTTGATGCTTCAGGGAGAATAATCCAAAGAGGCTTCTACTCAGTTGCCTCTTTTGTTCAGCCTCAGTCAGAGGGTTCTGGCATATATGAATCCATGATCAACGCCTGGTTTCAACAGTTGGCCCGGTAGCAAGTGCACTCAATGTATTGCTTGAGCTCTGCCTGGGTTGGAGGAATGATTTATATTGCTCTAAACTTCTGTATGAAGATCTGCTTCCTGACACTATTAACCTCCATAATCTTACCGGTTTGGTCATATATAAGAACAATAAATTGCTCCAGCAATAGTATTGACTCTTAACTGATCTCACTTGTCATGGAAAGAATCATTCACCTCTGGGAAAGACTTCCAAGTATCCCAGGCAGTATCACTTAATTTACCAGTGAATGTGGGAACAATAACAAACCCGGTGAAAGCGTGAAAGACTGGGTGAGTACGATACTGTGTCAGACTCGTGGTGTTAAATATTTCGTTAAGAGCTACGTACCGAAAGCTTGACCAAACACCAAAGGCAATCCACAGCTCATCAGGAGCTAATTTGCTGAATGAAGCCAGAGCCAGTACTACTTACTGCATCAGTATCAAGGGTGCCTGTTTTCACCTTTTTAAACCCCTTTTGGACATCAACTTCCAAATTTAAAAATAATCACGAGTAATGGTCTCCTCTTGCGAAAATGGGGCTAAGTGAGCCAAGAATGATTCAGCAGAAGATCAGAGGACACCACTTTCATGTATTGCATAATGTTCCTTGCCCGCTGCCATCAAAAGATGAATCGATTCATGTGACAAGAAAGTGAACAATTCGGTTTTGTTATCATTGACTCAAAATAATTCCTCCTCCCAGTTCTTTGACATAACATTACCCTTCTACTCGTGCCCTTTCCCTCTTCTCTCTCACTGCGGCTTTAAGGCTGTCAGGTAGGTATATATGACAAACAAGGTCGATGCGGCTAATCTTCAAGTTTTTTTTTTAGTTTGGCATCTTTGACAGGAAAAGATATAGAATCAAGTTTGGTAGCCTGTGTGTGTGTAGAGTTTTAACAATTCTAATAGCACATAACGTTGCCAAGGGTACACCAATGGAAGTTGCCTACACATCGTACCCGCAATGGGATGTGATGAATGATAGTGAATATGAAGTTGTGGAGCCAGTAATGACCTTAAACTTAACTTAAACCTAACTAACCAAACCCTGGTGACCGTTGGAATAATTCCTCTTTCGGGAAAAATACCCATGTTACCACCTGTGAAACTAACCCGGAACCCATAAGTTCGTAGCCATGTGCACTGACTACTACATCACAAGGCCATATTCTTGTCGAGTTAAGCATATGTGTGTGTGTGTGTGTGTGTGTGTGTGTGTGTGTAAAAGGGTGGATCCAGGGGNCACAAGGCCATATTCTTGTCGAGTTAAGCATATGTGTGTGTGTGTGTGTGTGTGTGTGTGTGTGTGTAAAAGGGTGGATCCAGGGGAGGGGGTTGATTTGTGTGGTCCTCCCTTCTGCTTAAAAAAAATTAAAAATATTGAAACTTATACTTTGATGCTGTAAAGAGTAGCTGACTCCTACATAAAATCACATCATCTCCCTTAATCTACCTCCTTTATGAGCTAGCCAACCCTTTCAACATATTCACTTATTTTGGTAGGAAAGAACAGTATCTGGCATTTACTAAAGTTACTAAAACAATTTAAATTTATTCATACGTAAAGTCATGTAATCTGCAGCTGTTACTTTTAACAGATATTATCAATACTAAATAATTACAAATAAAATAATACAAGTAATATAGTAAAATGTTATCAATGTTGGCCTCAAAGAAATATGTTAGAATTTCATAAACTGTTCTTACAAACTAAAAAAAGTGGTTAACTTAACATTGAATTAATTAATTAATTGATTACATTGTATCCGCATCTGTGGGCAAGAAGACTAAACGTACTCTAGTATGGTATACAGGCTACCGGGCCTGGCTTATTTCCTAAAGGATTTTCCACTCTCATTTTACTTAAAAACGAAAGTTTCATCTATCTACTTCGGTGTCGATTAGTCTAAAACGTCATTCTCATAATAAACTGACCTATCGATGACGGGGATATCACGCTTTTAATCCCAAGGATCTAGTAAGGGTGGTTTTTCCCTAATTGTTTTCTCTCTTCACGCAAATGTGGTTGCACTCTCTGTAAATTCAACCTTCCTCATTCCTAAAACATTAGTGTATTTATTTCGTATGTGATGAACCAGAACGGCTAGTGAAATGAGGTGACAAAAAAAAAACTTTTCCTCTAAAATGTATCTTTCTCATCCCTACATGATTAGCGTAATTAATACGTGATCATAGCCCGGATGGGTAGTAAGACGTGGAAAAAAGGCGTAAGTACACGGTTAACTTGAAACGATTCAATTGAAACGTGAATGTTTGCACATTTAAATGAAATTGATCAAATTACTTAACTTTAAATATGGCGTTGAAGCATAAATTAGAATTAATATAATGAGGTAGGAATGGGAGAGGAAGAAATTTAGAGGTAATCTACCTGCATTTGCGTGGAAAGAGAGTGGAAAACCATTTAGGAAAATCAACCCTTAGGTAGACCCGACCGGGATTCAAAACTAGTGATGCCTTACACCATTCGGCCTTTGAAACGTTTCCTTAGGTAGGTAGTTAGCTAGCTAACACAGACATGTGTGGCTTTATTTAGCTAAATAATATGCTTCAACAAAAAAAAAACAGCATTCTCCGTTTACAAACAATACATCAACGCAACTTAAATAAAACCTTTTAATGTTCAAGATGAGAGCTTGGACGGGCTCAATTTGGATATATCATCCTTAACGAACAGCCGCATTGAACAAAAGTAGAAACACTGTTAACTTATTTTAATATTCAATTTGGTTGGACAATTTGATTAAATGGTAACTTACAAACTTCACTTTATTTTAAATTTGGTTAAATCAGCCAAGTTTTTTCTAAACCAAATGGATCATTTGTTACCACCTTTAAGAAAACCTCGAGTTGAATGTACTGAATAAACAAAAAAAAAAATCATTTCTTGTGAAATTGTTGTTTATCAACAAAAAAAATTAGCATATTAATGACAACCAAAATTAAATGTATTCAATTATTTTTTTGCTTTTAAGTAGGTTTTAGGTTCAAAATGTTATATACATCGCATGTAAAAATAATCCCTTTCAAATTTTAAATTCCATATTTCTAGTCTCCCGCCAGATATGTAACAAAATTATGTAATGTTATAAAACAAAAGTTAATTTTTATTTAAATTTTAAATAACAGATTTATATTTTTTCTATATTACCTTGATAGCATCCTAATACGAGAAATTTTCAAATATGAGAAACCATGACTTAATTATTGCTATTATTATAATTGATTTTATAGCTATGGTGATTCAAATTAAGACAAATTTCTAGACTTAACTTATAGGTAACTCCGAATGACAAGAATAATCAGTTAAAGTAAACTATGATACCAACTTCGGTGGCCACGTGGTCTAAAGCACTAATCTGGCAGTAGACTAAACCACCGATGACGGGGAGATGGAGGTTCGTATCTCGTTCGGGTGTACTTAGGCTGGCTTTTATAAAAATGGTTTTCCACTCTACCTCCAAGCAAGTGTGGGTACACTTCCTATAAATAAACCTTCCTCATCCCTAAATCCATTGGTGTAATTAGTACACAATTGTACCACACGAATGGGTAGTAAAATGCGGTGATAAAAAACTTATTTTATTTATAGCCTCATTTATTTATACAGTATTTACATATATGTATAAACGTAACTAATAAGTCAAAATTTATATATATTAATCAATAATATTGTTTTTGTGGTCACACTAGACTAAAAAGTAAGCTGTAATTTTTTATTATTTTTTAAAAGTACACATTTGTTATTATTTTTATGTGTTATATAAATGATAAAATAATTTATTTTACCTAGTTCTAAACAATATTTTAAACATAATTGAAGTACTTATTCTTCGTTTTGGAATGTTATCTATTATGTGTAATATAGTGCATACATTAATACCTTTTAATACAGGCATCTTATTTACTTGGAAAAGAGAAAATACTTGTAATTTTTTTGTATAAAATAAATTATCTTATAAATTTTTTAAATCATATTTCGAGATGTTTAACTGAATAAAATATTTTTATCCACTGCGTGGGTGCCTCATTGTAAATAACTTATTTACGTCATGATCAATCTACATGGTTTTAATTCGCTGGTCGCCATTTTGAAGCTATATTTGTTAGACCTTTAGTGAAAGTTCTGTGAATAATAATTTTTTAAGTGGAATAAACCGATAAAAAAGCTTTGTGCCCAACCTCAAATAAATATACAAATAATATTGGGCTAAATTACCGTAGGTAACTCTCCAATTCATACATTACCATTGTTTTCATTACAATTAGCCAAAGTGGCAGATGTCAGCTTTTGACATAGGGGTGCGTTAGGAACAATTTCTAGTAGCTTTTTGAACTGTCATCTAAGTAAACTAAGGTCATAAATATACTGTAATATTTATTTGCATTATATTTGGTCAAAATACGTATTACAATTATTACAGCGGTAATATGAGGTTCTTACACATGCTACCAGTGTTTAGGCCCGTCTGTCAAGCGTCACCCCTGCTGTCGTCCATCTCGTAATCCCTGCTAGCTGGGTTCTGGGTTTCTATCCGCTTACTACACCTGCAATTTTGTGGTCTACTCCACATTTGTATTGTCATCACAACCTTAACTAACGTCCTTATTTCCGTGGCACAACTATTAAATTAAAGTTGCCACAGCTCAGTGCTATTTGCCTTATAAAATAATTATATATGACTAGCGGAAGTACTCGGCGTTGCCCGGGATAAACCCGCAATGCCAGGAAACGCTTTTATTTGCTTAAAACAGACATAAACATATTTCTTCGTTTTATTTCTTCTGATCCAGCTTTTAATACATTTTACAAATTTAATTGAAAAAACCCACCAAAATGTCAGCTTTGAGGTGCATATCTCTTTATGCATGACAGGGGATAATTATTTAAATGGCAGCCCTTTGTTTGCGGTAGATGTTGCACAATTCTCATGAAAGAAAGAGAGATAGACAAACTATTCATTTTAATAATATAGATAACTATACATGTCGAAACTTAATATTATATACTTTAAACAGTCTTGTCACGCTTACACAATAATATAAACTCCATTCACGGTAGGAATTACTCTCTGAAAGGTCTTTTTTCCTACCAATATCCCACTATATAATAGAGTTCAGGTAGGGAAAAAGGCCTTTCAGAAAACAATTCCTACGGTGAACAGACTTTACATAATATATACAATCCATGTGGCGTCTGTTATTTTAGAGCTCTTTTTTTCCACGTCAAAGTATTTTAAGTGTTGCGGAATTTCTACATTCTGCTTTAAAAAAAACTGAGTTGAGACTAGTGAAAAACGATTTACCGCATCTTTCTACCCGTTGAGGGTTATAGGCCAGTAGTTATTTTAAAATGAGTAGAAATAAATCTCAATTTAAATAAAATAATCTAGATCAATTTCTAACAATCAATGATGACAATAAAAAGTTATGTCAAATATTAAACACAATCATTTATAAAATAGTTTATGGCCCATTAGTTTTTACACTGAAATAAAGCAATCTTGAATATATATATATATATATTTTTTTTTAGCACCGCGTCTTACTACCCGTTCGGGTTATACGCTTAAGAACTAATTACACTAATGGATTAGGAATTGGGAGGCTTGAATTTAGAGGAAGTGAACCCGCATTTGCGTGGAGGGAGAGTGGAAAACCATTTAGGAAAAACCACCCCCAGTTCACCCGACCGAGATTCGAACCTCGATCTCCCCGTCCTCAGTGGTCTGACTCAACACGACTGGCGCGTTAGCCAACTACGCCACCGAAGCGGGGAAATATATATTAAGTATTTAATTTTTATTAAAACCTATTAGAAATTGAAATATAATAGCTTCTTTATTAGCTTTATAAAAATTAAATTAACATTGACGTGTTCTTTCTTTCAAAATAGTTTTTTTTTTAATTTTAACTGACACGTGTGAATTTTTTAATTTGGCCATATTTAATAGCTAATTCCAAAACGACACCTATTAATAAATTTAATCACTAGTAACCATTGGGCTGGCATAGATGGATGTGTATACTAAATGTACTCTAGTCTGATTTTCTGGTTACAGGGAGGTCAATGTAATATATATATATATATTAGTTCAGGTTGGATGAACTAGGGCCATTATTTCCTAAATGTTTTCCCAATATTTTACTTTAAAAAAATATTCCTCTTCCTGCTTCGGTGGCCTCATGGTTTACGGCGTTGTTCGCGCAATAGATTGGACTACCGATTATGAATATATATGAGTTCGAATCCTGGTCAGATGTACTGAAGATATATTGTCCTCAATTGTTTTACACTGTTATCCTACGCAAATGCTGGTACACTTATTTTAAATTTGACATTCCTCATTCATAACACAGTAGTGTAATTAGTTTGTATATGTATAGCCCAAACGAGCAATAAGATGAAGTGAAAAAATAACAAGTTTTCTATAAAATTCACCTTTCTCATCCTTACTTTATTAGAATAACTTAAGCGTGCTCATAGCTCGAATGAGTAAAAGAGAACATTGTGTCGAATGTAATAAATACATAGTAATAATCTTAATTTTTAATATAATAATTGTTGTTTGCCAACAATACAATTAATATATCAATGACAACCACAGTTGAAATGATTTAAAGTCTTAGTTTTCATAATATATTAGGTTCAAAATTGTCAAGTGATAAGCATTGAAAGTAAAAATATATCCCTTTCAAGTATTTAATTTCGAAATTATAGTTAAATCCAGGTGGTATGCATCAAACTTAATATAGGTTAATTTATATATGCATTAAAATAAAAATACATTTCACACATTTGAGGTTAGTATTGATATAAATATTAATATATAAAAGTGATAAATTTATATTTAATATCTTCATGCAAATTATTGCAATTACTTCAATGTTTGTATGCAAGGGAGGACAATTAAATCAATTTAATTTAAACTAGTTAAAAAATGACACCTATACACAGGATTCAAATACGGACCGTGCCGTTATTACAATGATTTGCAGCCTGTTTGTTGACAAACACTGCTTACTTTGGTAAAAAGTTAATATTTAGCTTTATTTATACCGGTAACTGAACCAGTTTTGTTGAAACATCGCTTATTAGCCTCTTAAGCTCAACGGTTAAAATCCGGAATCGTACTCTTAGCTTTATTATGTAAATAGCGTAGGTAATTATATATGTCGAAGATATATCTGGATGATTATATATATGTTCACTTCGTTTTAACATCGAAAGGTATGCAAACTTAAGTTTGATTGTTTCATTATGGTGTAATTCAGTGGTTTCAAACCTTTGGCAGGGTCCTAATCAATTTTTTCTTCTTTGAGACTATCGCAACACCTTGATAGCCTACACACATTTATATAATTGAAAACACCCTCAGTGCACCTAACCAGGATTAAACCCCGATATCCCCGTCCTCGGCAGTATAATACAACATGAGATTTTCACCGATTGGCCATAGAAGCGGTTTGCACGCATTTAACCACGCTTGTGGGGGAGATAGAATTTGAAGATACTGTGTCTTTATTTGCGTGGATGGAGAAGGTGGAAACCTTTTAGGAAAAATAACTCACAGTAACTCTGGTTAGAGTTTGAATCCTGACCTAAACACCGACAAACCAAATGAGTTTGACGTTAAGCCCACGTACTTGATTTAATTATTATAAATGGCTTATATGATGACCGTACGAGTGAGACTATTAAATGTCGCAAAAGAGAATCAACGATTCTATTAAGTATTTTGGAAGTTAACTATCATTACCATTCGAGTAAACACGAAGCTTCCATAGTAAATTATATCAACAGGGTTTTATAATCAAATGGAATTTGAACAGTAAGAGGTTGACAATTTTTAATAGGCTTATATTAACAGTTCATATTTTTATTTGAATTTTTCACTTTCAGATAATTATCATAACTATCACTTAAAAAAGTAACCGTATATTTTATAAGCTCAGAAAAATATTGTGACCCCACCCGAAACATGCTGCGGCCCCGAAGGGGGTCACAACAGTGAAATTGGGGACCACTGGACTGTAGCTTATGAGATAGAAGCATAGTGTATTTCATTCTATAAAAGTTAAGACTGCACAGGGCGTGTGATAGTTGTAAACATAATCATATTTTCATTGCCTTATTAATTTATATTTTAGGATGTTCACTAACGCTCTCTAACATGTCATTATCTATGTATGATATTTAATCATATTGTTTATATAGTTATGTGATTAAATTGTGATTGTTTATATTAAAAGTAAATAATTAAGAGTATATTTATATATTATAACTTTTCTCTAATAAAGGCTAATTTATTATAATATACTATCATAATCATTTTTACTACTAATATTAATTCCAATATGATCTAATTGAAAGCTAGGCCATGGAGAAACGGTACAAAAAGATGAAAAGGCGCCAGAACAAAATAAAGAAGGCCCGTGCAAAGAGGTTGAGGCAGAGATGGCTGGAAAGGTTTGCCTGCTCTTTGGCCGACACGGCGGAAATGGTTGGCAGCAAAGTCAAGAAACATCGCTCCAACGCCAAAACAAGGTTCATCGCCCGGGCGATCCAAGTGAGAGGAATACTTTAATAGGATATTTTATTAAAAGTCTAGTTAAGGTTGAGAGGAAGTGTACCCAAATTAAAGTGGAGATAGATGATAAAACCTCATCGAAAAACACCGCTCAGAGAAACCAACTAGGATTCAAAATCTTGATTAACGCTTCATTGAGACTCGGAAGTCTTCAGAGAGCATGATACATTGGACTGGGGTCACCAATGTATATAGATCTCCCCCCTACTGATATGTTTGTAATAGATTCAATTATCAATGATGGAAAAAAATAAATCACTGTTAAGCGCGTTCGATATCTGCTTGTAAATAGTTTTAAATCCATTTTGATGTTATTTGAGTGATACCTAGTGTTTCTTCGATCACTAATCTAAATGAAAATATTCTCTTCGTAGACAAAGGTGGGCTTTGTGAACGCCTCGGAGGAAACACCCGACTACGCCATCCCACCCATCTTGAAGCTCCGGAAGAACCTGTTCCTCACCTTCGCGTCGTGGACATACCTCATGATCGAGGAGATGAAAAAGTTGAAGGAAAAGGGGAAACTACGAAGCATCGTTGAGCTATTTGACGAGACGTACGATATTAATAAG
>CABFWO010003788.1:0-25355 GCA_902155825.1 Timema genevievae
AGTAACGATAAGAACATGTAGGGGGGGAGATCTACTGTTCACATAACTACTAGTAAGACTGTAGTAACGATAATAACATGTAGAGATGGAGGCCTACTGTTCATATAACTACTAGTAAGACTGTAGTAATGATATGAACATGTAAGGAGGGAGGCCTACTGTTCACAGAACTACTATTAAGACTGTAGTAACGATAATAACATGCAGAGAGGGAGGTCTACTGTTCACAGAACTACTAGTAAGACTGTAGTAACGATAAGAACATGTAGAGAGGGAAGTCTACTGCTCACAAAACTACTAGTAAGACTGTAGTAATGATAAGAACATGTAAGGAGGGAGGCCTACTGTTCACATAACTACCAGTAAGACTGTAGTAACGATAAGAACATGTAGGGGGGGAGATCTACTGTTCACAGAACTACTAGTAAGACTGTAGTAACGATAATAACATGTAGAGATTGAGGTCTACTGTTCACAGAACTATTAGTAAGACTGTAGTAACGATAAGAACATGTAGAGAGGGAGGTCTACTGCTCACAAAACTACTAGTAAGACTGTAGTAATGATAAGAACCTGTAAGGAGGGAGGCCTACTGTTCATATAACTACTAGTTAGACTGTAGTAACGATAAGAACATGGAGGGAGTGAGGTTTACTGTTCAGAACTACTAGTAAGTTTTGCTCTGATATATTCATTTGGTTAGGAGAATGTACATTAAATGCCACTGATATAAAACAAATATGACTCATTTACCCTCCAGCAGCACATTTCTTGTCTCAATTAGTGCTTGCAACAGCTATTTATCAATCTTAACAAGGACAATATTTGGTACGAAACGGGCAAGTGTGCCGCGCCCGAGTCTTAAATTACAGCTTACACTTCTGATTAATAGACTTGTCACAGCAAAGCAGCGGTCCATGCGACATGGAAACTCTTGTTTACGCAAGGTAGAAGAATATTGTTACTTTCTTTACCAACGTTGCACCAATAAATAAAACAGGGCTCTCAAACACTGAAATAGCAATATTTTAAATATTAAAATGTGCATTTGGTGCTGAGTCACACGGTACAGATACCAAATATGGGTATATGCGTAGCTTATTTTGATTGATTTATGAAGTACATTACATACATTGAAATGCATTTTTTAAATGTATTTTATGACGATTTTGTTATAAGGATAGTAGTGGAGTTGGCGAGGAGTCATCAATACACTGTGTAACCCCTCTTTGTGAACCAATTATGATATCTATGTATCGGACTAGATACCTCGTAGGTCTCACTATCTAGTTATCACAGTAAATTTATTTATTTGAGTGATGCCAGTTAGTTCTTCAATTAGCTCAATAATGTCGGGAGACTTGTTCTTTAACTTCGGGACATCTGGGCGAAATAGGAGTGGTTTCTTAGGCTCTAAGATTGGGAGTCATGGTTATGTTTCTTAAATCTGTGAATGTTGGTATGTTTATAATGCAGAGTTGTTTTAAAAACATGGGCAGTTATATCAAGAATCTGTGACGATTTCATAAACATACACCATAAAATATCCCTTGACAATATACGGATACACTCTTCTAACTACAATAGAGGCTTCCTTGATGACGTAGAGACAACGGTTCTGTGTGTCAAAAGATAGTTTCAGTGTGAATTGAAAATATTTACTTAGTAAAATTATTAGTGAAATTCATAAAAATAAGTGTAAACACAATCTTTAACAAGTTCAGCATTTTTCCAGTATCATCTCCAAAACAGGGACGTGCAAGTTAAAATCCTTCATGGAGTACATATTTTCTTGTAGTAATTAGTTATTATTTAAGTAGTGATTCGAGGGTATAATTTGTTCACATGAATTTGTAAGATTTAAGTTCAGAAAAGTTTAATTTCTCAGTATGAATGGATATGGCGAGAACGCATCACAAACAGGATCAGAGAAATTATTCAAAATAACGACTGGTAGAAAAAAGTCACAATATGATGAAACCACATTAAGGATCAACGCTTACCATTAAATTACTAATAGGTTTTTTAATACTTCTGTGGAAAGTGTGAAGATAGGTGGAAACTACTCACTATGGATTTCCATGGTTTGGTTGGTTTTTGAAGCTTAAAAAACTTATTTTTAGTGTTTATTCATTCCTTATTTACACTAAAAAAAACCATCGCTAAAAAGAGTATCTTTTTTTTGTAAGCCACAGATTGTATTCTGAATATTCTTCCCCAAAAATGTTCATACAATCAGATAATTACATTAAATAATTAATAAACAATAAATAGACTGTAAATTTGGAACGGTAGTAAATAATTATTAATATTTAAATACAATAAAATACAATTTATTTTAATCATGGCTAGCTAGAGATAATCCAAATATACAAACAATAACAATAAACAGAACTGACCAGACAATTTTGGTTCAGTCAGCTGTTAGGAGTTTTTAAACTTCCCCCAATTTGTTAACAGAGACGTATCGGAACGAAAATAGAAACACATCAGTTCCGATTTTGCACGAAGCCTACCGAGCTATGTTTGTACCTGAAATTATATTAATTTATAAGTAAGCATAGATTGGACACTTAATCTTTACTATAACAATCACATTAAAGAAATACACATAAACAACAATAAAAGATTAAATAATTCCCTTGTTAGACTATTATACGTAGTTGAGACGACCTTTGCTAGCACTAACTACAGCTTCAACTTCCCCGACAGTGGAGGTTACAGCAAGCTGTTTGAAGGTAGACCTATAAATCGGATATCATTATAAGATTAGTGAAACAATATTATATAACGTACCTATCTTCTATATTATTCTTGATAGCAAAGATGTACCTATATTTTGTTCGGCGTAGTTGAGTACAGTAATCAATTCTCATTGTTAAGCTCTTATTCACCAAAGTAGGCCTAGTTTTCCAATTGATCTTCCTCGGGTATTATGTCATATTTTTAGGATTTCCAGAGCCCTGACTCAAATTGGACACATTATTGAATTTTTATAACAATCTAATGGACCATCAGAGTTCTTAATAGAAAGTTTCCTTAGAAAGTGTATTTAAAAACAAACCTTGTTGACTTGTGGTTACTATAATAGTGAGGGTAGAATGTTAAATGGATCACTAATAATTCATTACAGTATACGTGTGTGAATCCTCGTTGAAATTTCACGGGCTATTTTGGATTTCGAACTTGACAAAATATAATCTTCAGAAACTCCTCATCATTGAGCAGATGGACAAAGGCGTCAGGCTCATCTTGTTTAATTTACCAGTGACTGGGTGTTTGAGATTCCAATCCTCGCCAGGGGTACTGAGTTGTTTCTCTAAATGGATTCCTACTCTCCCTTCATTCAAATTTGACTTCACTTTCTCTAAATTCTACAGTATCTATTCCTTCTCTAATTAATGTAGGCCTATGTATGCTGATAATCTGGACGGGTAGTAGGAAATGGAACATGGATTGAACTTAAGTCTCGTTTAGATACTTCTTAAACTTAGTGTTTTTATAGTACTTAATGAACTTATGGCTCTTTTGACTTTTAACTCTGTGCTCGCACTCCGTGATATTTATCACGTGATTTCACGCCCACTGGTGGGGAAATAAAATACTTTGTCCAATCAAACTAAATTAAATATAGAAAATTCAGTAAATACAATATAAACACTATCAACATTTTAATTATATGTTTGTTTAGAGTTAGAAAAATATAATGTTTATCTATTGGAGTTTGTTGGTAATTGAAATTAAAGGTAGATTAATGAAATTGCGGTGCGTTTAGAAAATTACGATTGTTCATTTATATTCTGATATTAATGTTGGTTTATTAACTTTATTTGTTTACCTATAATTAGTTTTCCGTAGCCATCCGTAGCAATAGTCCTTAAGAAATTTAAAATTGATCCATCTTGTACGGAGTACTACGGACATTAAGGATAGGAAGTATACAGACCAGGATTAAGATTCAGCCCAATAAGGTACAGTATTAATACAGTAGTAAGAGTCGTTTAGAAAATATAAACTTTTTCGGAGGAAATACTCAAACCATTTTATTATATTATTAGTATAGTTTTATTATCCATCAAACGTGACAACCACATATCACAGGACTTGACATATTAATATAGGAATGTAGATTTAGTAATTTTATGTAAACTTCAGATACTGACAGTTCCTCCAAATGTGTTCCGACTATACTGTTGTGAGTCTGAGAGTAACAAACAAGCCCGCTTCGGTGGCTGCATTGTCTAAGGTATTACTATTGCAATAGAGTGGCCTGCTGAGGACGGGGAGATCGGGGTTCTAATACCGGTTGGGTGTATTGAAGAGATTTTTTCTAAATGATTTTCCGCCCTCCCTTCATATAAATACGGGTACATTTCCTATAAATTCAAACTACCTCTTCCCTAGTATATTAGGTAATTAGTGCTTATGCGTATAATCCAAACGGGTAGTAAGACGTGTTGCTAAAAACAAGGCTCTGCGATAAGCCATATTGAGCTTGCTAGCACAGTAGTAAAGATTATAGTCCAATTTTCATAAGAAGCACGTCAAGCCATGTACATTCCATATATATTATCAATTTATATCAAGACGGACGGAAGTCCATCAGGGAAAAGTATTTCAACTCAACGACAAGGATTTCTAATAGTCTATTTAAGCTTAAGCAAATGACCGTAACCTCTAAACGCCCGTACATTTTGAATTTTTAAAACTTTTTCACTTTAAGCATTAGTTTAAACTATTTTTAATAGTCACTTATCATCATAACTATCATAAAATATTAATAAGAACCAACCTGTCCTTTAGTATAAAAAAAGTTTGTAATGTCAATTTATCTCTTCACGTAAGTAAGATGGCCGACTAGTTTGGCTTACGTGTGTCCCGATTTGTTTTTATTTGAGTAATAATAATTACTGTAGGTGTTAAATGTTTTTTTAAGAGCGTTCTTAAGTAACAACTACTTCAGTAATATTTTCTGATGAGTAGTGGTAATTTTGTCTTCAAAGATGGCAGACAGGTCAACCGTTCCAAAAATATGAATTTGCAAGTCTTGGTGCTGGAGAGCGTTTAGGAGGCGTTGCAAATAAATAATTTTTCTTCTTGTCACAAGCATCAAGGAGGCTATGAAACGCTATTTTGTGGAAGAGATCAATTTATTAATCCAATCATCAATTCTATATATTTTATCAAAAAGTGCGTGGTTAATTTATTTGGTGTTGTGCTGTGTTATTCATTAAACTTGTCTTTGAAAGATGAATAACTATGCTTGTGATGACTTTTTGATATCACTTCTTTTGTATTTGTCAAATATTTCGCATAAATTTGATATTAACAACATAATGTCCGTTACAGATTTTTTTTTATAAATGAGAGGTTTTTTCAGGCGTTCCTATGAAGTATGAATTTGTAGTTAGTGTTGTTTGGGGCGCTATATAATGTGGGTTTACTTGTCGAGCCTTTTTACATTTCTAATGATTTTTAGGTAAAATTAACACTAATAATGTAGTAAAATGTTATAATTGTTAACAGCAAAAGAAATATGTTTGCATTTTCTAAACGAATCTTCCTACTAAAATTAGATTATAGGTGCTAGTGAGTTACTTGTGCAGTAGAAGCAAAAAGCGTCACCCATTTTTTGTTAAATTCGTGCTCCACGACCTACTACACGTCCGGGCTACTCACATACCTACTATAATGGGGTAGAGTTAGAGAAATGTATCACCATTTGCGTGGAAGGAGGGCTTGAGATTGTTTTAGGAAGAATGAAGAACGCCTTGGTACACTCGGACGGGATCCGAGCCTTGATCTGCCAGACGATTCGAGACTTGCGACTTTGTATGCGTGACCTTGGGATGCGACTCCACATTCTGTTTGCAACATACAGTAGGTGTTTTGTTGTATGCGGTGCTGAGAGGAATATTACAGGGGAATAAGTGACGACAAATATTGACGAAGATTTAAGATAAAATGGATGACATCAATGTAAAGATAATAGAAAGGTAGCGCCACTTATATTTCATTAAAAAAATAGCCAAACATACACATTTTTAAAATAAATAGAATAATGACGTTAATTGCACATTGATGTGGATTTTAAAGGTGCATTTAATATCAAAGTTCCAAAATTTGACCAGGTTTTTAACAACTTAGGCTGTATTCCAAATAGATTTGTATATGTAACGTATTGGCTTGTGTACCGAGTGTTGTCACAAGCTCAGCCAATCCAATGTCTTCCTCCATCTGGTACCACCTTATATTATACTCACATTGGACGACATTGTGCACTACTTTTTTATAACATTTATAATAAATATCATAGTTATTTAATTTAACGGATACTAATTGTTTCGGGGTGTAAGACGTTAGGCTGGACACTAAAATTGAGGAAACTTCGTTTATAATAATACATACAATGTTTGACTGTATCAATCAAACGAGTAATCGAGAAACGGTGTTACACCCGAATAGTTTGGAAAGTTATTTGACTGGTACACGTAACGTTTCAGTAACAAAAACAATACTATCTCATTCGTCATTGAACCTCGGACCACTACTTGTACGTGCCTTCTCAAGCGTCACCGAACTAACATTGTCACCCGGAGTGGAAGCCACACCCTGTATATGACCGAGGCAAGACTCATGCTAGTTCCCAACCAGCATTTGATTCCTACCTTGTCTGCAGTGGGCATGGTTTGTCTATACCAAGCCATTCTACCACTTTCTCCCTGGTGGCAATGCTTACCTTAATATTTTATTGAATTAACTTTTTCAAAGTGGGCGTACGTCTTTTAAAAACATTATTAGCATAGTGAATTTGGGCCGAGGCCTGTTGAGCCCGACTCAATACCTCAAAGCAATTTAACAGTTTATCGGGGATGTTCCTATTTTTCTTTCCACAAAATTTGTCTGTGCTTTCCAGATAATTATTTGTGGAGAAGAATAGAGAATAATTTCCCAAAATGTGGTACGATAATCCCAGGTAATACATAAAGAATTTCAAAGAGTTCTGAGTTTCACATATATTTTTTAGCACCACGTCTTACTACCCATTCGGATTATAGGCTTATGTACTAATTACGCTAATATTTTTATGGATGAGGAATACTATATCTAGAGGAAGTATACCCGCATTCACTTAGAAGGAGAGTGGAAAATCATTTTGGAAAAATCACCCACATTACACTCGACCAAGATTCGAGCCTCAATCTTTCCGTCATCGGAAGTGTAGTTTACTGCAAGAGTGACGCCTTAGACAATGCATCCACCGAGGCGGGTTTAACTTATCTTAACAAAAATTATATAGTCGTAGGTGATATAAACAAGTTATGTCAGATTTCAAAGTGATGTCATGATCATCTACCTCTCCCCTTGTTTGGTCTAGCTTAATACTGAGGTTTTATTATTATTTTTATTACTATTATTATTATTAGCATCGCGTCTAACTAACTCTTCGGGTTGTACGCACTTACGCTAATGTGTAATGGTAGGGTGATTGTGAGTTGAAATGGAGGACCTACAGTTTAACGTGGAATCCGAACCATGGTGGAGGCCTGGCATTCCTCGCATTCACAAGTTGTGATTAATACACATCTCGTCAGAGGTGAAGGAAGGGTTTGACAATCAGATAAATCTGTGCCGGGACCAAGGATTGAATCCCGGACCCCCAGCACAGTAGTCTGACACCTTACCCCTAGACCACCATGTCACTTCTGAGTTTTTATTAACATTTGGAACGACCAATTATACTTTACAAAATAGCAAGTATATTTTTCCTTTTGCTTGTGAAACATTGGAAAGGGTTCGTAAAGTAGGCTATGGCCACGAAAATAATATGAAAGTATGTAGGAATTAAACTTCATTTTCCATAAAAGTTACAAACGTAGGTCACGTTATTGATGTTTATAAAAAAGATTTTTCCTTATAGGGAAATACATGCATTCATTATGCATCTCAATGTTGTAAGGAAGGAAAGTGAAAAATATGCTTACCATGAAGAGGTATATCAAGCGACATTTCATTCTCGAAGCTTCTTAGACAAAAAAAAAAGTTCTATCATCCAGGTGCGTTTCTGTTTACAAAACTGCGTTGTCTTTTCAAACAGAGACGTAGAAAGATGTCGACATACCTTGCAACTTAACAACTTAACACAAATAAATATTACTGCCCGCTCTCATTTATAATATCGTAATTTTGAATACAAATGCGAATAATAAATTATTAGGATCTATATTTCCATATCATTACAATGTTTCAAGGAAGAAAGGGGAGAGAGAGGACGGGTGATAAGAAATGGGTTCTAAACAAAGTGCTTTGTTCCTCAGTTCACTCCTCATCGCGCTGTATGGAGCAGAAACTTGGACTCTCAGGGAGACGGAGAAGAAATTTACTTGGAGAGCTTTGAAATGTGAGGCTGGAGAAGATCAGGTGGACATGCAGGGTGAGAAATGAACAAGTCCTTTAAAGAGTGGGTGAGAAGAGAGCCATTTTGGATGTGATTCTTCGATACAAAGCAAACTGGATCGAACACATCCTTTGGAGTGACTTTCTTCTGTACGACGTCATAGAAGGCAAGGTTGAAGTAAAAAGGAGCTTAGTAAGAAAGAGGATTCAAATATTGGATGAAATGAAAAAGAGGAGAACTTTCAAGAGCTTAAGGTGGAGGCAGAGGACAGGGTGCATTGGTGATTTAAGCTGACAAAAGGAATGGGACTGTTGTAAGACAGAACACATAATAATAATAATAATAATAATAATAATAATAATAATAATAATAATAATAATAATAATAATAATAATAATAAATAATAACAATCCCGTTTTTTTTGTGAAGTGAAAGTCCACTTTTTTCCAGACATTCAAAATACTTGTGTTCTCCCGGTTTTCCAGGTAGGTGGCAATCCTGGTCTACCAGTGTCTAAAACCCACTTAAAATTAATTTTTAGTTAAGCTAAATGTGAAAATGAGGCTCATCTGCTGAAATGCATTCTTAAGGAGGCCATCAATCGGAGAGCTGAGACAAGTTTCAAGCGTTTAAAAATCCCAAGTTATTTTAAAAATAGATGGCTATTTCAAAATATGGTTTATGCCAAAATGGAGGTGAAAGTTATTAACAAGTCCGTCTCAAAATCCTCTTAATTTTACATTTTTTTAAATACAACCACTAGAAAATGAAATTTGCTCATTTACAAAAAGGTTTCAGGCCTAATTCTGCAGTTCTGAGATCAAAGTAAATGGCTATAGCCATAGATCTAGCTTTACTCAAATAAATAAAGTCAATTTTTAACAAGGTCATAATGGATACTTAAAATTAGGATTATTTTAGTGGTTTTAAAGCTTCGGGCCTGCCATTTCCATAATAAATACCACATTTTGAAGATATTTCCCTTCAAGTAGGCTGTGCCCTTGAACCGATTAGGAAATTATGACCTTCTACCACCACTAATATAGCCCTCATCAATGGGTAAATGGTCCACGGCGTCAGGCTCACAATATATTGGATTGCCAGTGATTGTGATGTCAAGGTTCGAACCTAGACCAGGTGCACTAGTGGCTGGAGGGGGCCAATTATTCAATATAAGATACATTATATATATATATATACAAAACTATTTTATTCACTCCTACTTTATGCTAAAGTATTCTTCTCCTAAAATCCTTCCTCGTCCAGACTGATAAGATTAAGCCGTTAATAGCCATAGTGCTAAAAGTAATAACTTTAAATAAACACCAATTTACGGGACGTGCTCAAATGTTTTAAATCGTTAATTTAATTAACTTTACCCTTTACACCCAGAACTTTCTAGCTACACTAACTAATTAAATAATACACTGATGCCCCTGACAGGTTTTGAAAATAAATGCCCTTAAAGAGCTTCATAGACTAACGACAACAAACTCTTTAAAACATGTTTTTTTTAGTTTTTTGCACTCCATCCTATCTGGGCCGTATGCATTTAATTACACTAGTGGGGTAGAGACGAGAAAGGTAAAATTTAGAGGAAATTTAGCCGTATTTTCACTTAGGGAGAATGGGAAATTATTAAAGAAAGACCACCTTTAGTAGACCTAGCCGGAATTTGAACCCCGACCTCCCTGTTACCGACAAAGAAGTCTAAATTATCCAGAGTATTACTGAGCCTATTAATAAAGGTAGATAAAAATAAAATATAATATTCAATTTAAGAAAAATGTACTTATCTACATTAGAGATTACCTTACACTGGGAAAGATTCATAAAAGTATTGTGCCTTAAAGGCGCGTTTCAAGGGATTCATTTTCACATTTAATTTCGTAACAGATAATTACTGATTTTAAAATCTGATAGCATATATTATTATGATTATTAACACCGCGTCTTACTACCTGTTCAGGTTATATGCTTATGTACTAATTACGCTAATCTTAAATCTAGGACAGACACAACCTCCAGCCCCCAGACGTCAATTCAACATTGTGAAAGGGTAAACTCACATTTTATCAATGATACATCTTTCGCCCATGCCTGGAATCGAACCCGATATCCTTAGCTCCGCAGGCAGACGTGCCACTGACTGAGCTAAGGCGTCGGACGGTAGCACATACTAATTTAATAAAATACTATTTATTAAATTACGTCAAAATACAAAATTCTAGTATTTAAAATAGTAATACATTATGGAGTTTAAATTTTATAGGAAAAAAATAGATTTTTCAATTGTTTGGGTGAATCATTTTAGTTGCTTTTTATTTTAACCTACTTAAAGTTTATTATTATTATTATTATTATTATTATTATTATTATTACTATCATCATCGCGTCTTACTACCCGTTCAGGTTATACGCACTTACGCTAATGTGTAATGGTAGGGTGATTGTGAGATGAAATGGAGGACCTACAGTATAACGTGGAATCCGAACCACAGTGGAGGCCTGGAATTCCACACATTCACAAGTTGTGGTTAATTCACGTCTTTTCAGAGGTGACGAAAGGGTTTGGCAATCAGATAAATCTGTGTCGGGACCGAGGATTGAACCCCGGACCCTCAGCACAGAAGTCTGACACATTACCACTAGACCACTAGGTCACCTAAAACCAATACAACATTATCTTAAGATTTGTTGCAAAACATGACTTTATTTGATAGAGGAATGTTAGATATAGGTTTATAACCTTTTGCTTTAATCTTAGATATTAATTTTTGAGTAAAACGCCGTTGAATTTTTTTAAACTTTAGACTTAAAATTTAAACTTTTTTAATTCATCAGATACCTGCTGATGATTTTCCCTCTGCCTTTTGCTGAAAGCGATATGAAATAATATCAAACCATGTTTTAAATAATCTGGAATTTCTAAACGTTTGCAAAACCTCTTAGTTCTCTACTATACAGCACCCTTAAAGGTCCAGTTGAGCGTCAACGCTTGTGTTGGTTCGAATTCCAGGTGGGTCAAAGTTTCTAACTCTTCACGTAGCAACAAAGTGAATAGGGTCTCCCTACAAGTGTGGTCTCCAGGCACTAATACATCAATCATAGCTTGGGAGTTTGCTCTGGAATAAACACACAAGCAAAGTATTATGTTTAACATCATGTTTGAATAACCCCCTGGTCATACATATGTATACATTAATAGGGTATGGATGAGTAAGGTATAATTTAGAAAAACTGTATCCAGATTTGCCTGGATGGTGATTCGGAAATCATTTAGAATAAAGATCCTCACCACAACTAAACTAGATTTGCTCCCCACTCCTCCCATTATCGGCAAACCAGTCTATTGCCACGCCATGATTTACGCCTAAATTAATGGAATAGAGATTAGGAAGGTAGAATATGGAAGAATTTTACCCGCATTTACGTGGTGGGGTGTTGAGAAACCATTTAGGGAAAAAATATCTCAGTAGGTAATGCCTTTGTCTCGTGTACAGTGGATTTAAGGTGCGCTTACACAAATATGCCTGTTAGCGTTACACATACAAACGTTAAAAGCTGTTAAATAATATTAAATATACAAGAAAAACATATATTTAGAGCGTATGGCTACAATTGTTGATATTGACCAAATATTACTACATTATTGTTACTTTATTACCAACATTGATAAGATTTGTTTACAGTGATAGATGTAAAACATTTTAATGATTTCAAAAGGAGTAATTAGCCGTAGCTTTTATAGCTTTTGTAATTGGTAGATACTATATTCCAACAGTGAAGGATTTATTCCACTTCCTAAGCAGAAAATAATGCCTACAATATTTTTTAAATGGGTAGCCTATGTAAATATTACTTCAACGTCAAATCTAATTTTGAATATGTTTATATCCTACAGTAAAAAGAGTCAACTTGTTGGAGTAAAATGGAATCTGTGTTGAAAGTTTTACTTAATAGGGTTTTTTCCTTTTTTAAATAAAGATACTATTTTCAAATTGTTTGAAATTAGTATGTAGTGAGGTAAGCGAAAAACTCAAATTAATTTAAGCTAGAATATCTAGTAAAACAGTTGTGATCTATCTACTTACAACGTTTGTAAAAGCCCTGGAAAGAAAAACATATATGTGTAAAGTTCATCTCACCCCCAATGGCGGGTACATGAACTAGACTTCACACTCGTTTAATCCTGGTTGCCGGTGACGGAAAGGTAATAATTTTATTAGCAAATGGGTTTAATAGTGAGTCATTTCTTTTCAAAATCCTTTATCACACTCTCTCCACGGGAATGCGGATACATTCGCTTTAAAATCCTACCTTACTCATCTAAATTCCCTGTATGGATGTTGTTGAAACAAAGGGAGTATGTAAGGATAGGAAAGTGTGGATAAAGTTAGTGAGGATGGATTTAGTACGGAGTTTTTTTTTAGTTTTTTTGCACAATTTCTTGTCTACTCTGAAAGGTAATGGCTTGTTAGGTATGTATGTATGTATACCCTGATTTTGGGTAGAATAACAGTAGAGAAAATTTAAACATATTTATTTGCGAACAACATTGATAATATTTTACTTTGTTATTTGTGTTATTCTATAGGTATTAATAACATATATAAAAAGTGACGGCTGCAAATAGCATGACTTGATGTATGAAAATATTAAAATGATTTTAGTGACTTTAGTAACTAACTTCTACTGTTCTTCCTTCCAAAATATGTGTGTATGTTTGTATGCATGTGCGTATATAACAAAACAAAAGTAACAAGATTTCATTGCATACATTTTGAAAACTACTATTAATAATGGACGTAGTTATCAAATTAATGTAATTCAATCTTTATAAATAAGAATTATTAAAATATTTAGAATTATTATGGCCCATAAATTACTTTTTTAGACAATATAATTTTGTTAGAAGCATGACCTTTTCTAAAAGAATATATGTTAATAACAATATATGTTTCTGTTTAATAAAAATTGACTTTTTCTTTCCAATAAAAAGAAATTTCATCCTTAATATGTAATTTAAATGTGATGAGTTTGGGCTGTTTCATTGATAAATTATTATTTTATAATTTAAGTATTAAATAGTTCTAAATAAAAAAGTAACCTCTATAATGGGACAGGGATGGAATTTTTAAGACAACTTGTCATGGACGTTCAAATTGTAATTTCATTCCGTGTATGTTTGAATCGACAACAATACAGATTTTATTAATAAAATTATCTTACTCTTAAACTTTTCAGATCGTTTTATATTATTTCTCTTTCCAGGTAAATCTCTGCCTATCGTCAGATCATTTTAATCAGAATTAAATTAAATATCTGAATCCAGACAAGGCTTATCTTCATTGTAAACTTTAGAGCTCCATAATTGATATATTTATTCCTCCGTTAAATTATTCTCAAAAGGAATGAAGATGAATAATAGAAGTGAATTAAGTCAAAGCGACCTATTTTCTTTTCAAAGGCTTAGGTAAACTTCCCTCGTATCAAATGAACCACTTGAATAGCTAGGAGTCAACTCAAAACTCAAAAGAGAGTCGCGAGAAGAATAAAAATGATTTTAGTGTTGATCTTTTTTTCAGTGAATCAAAGTCTCAACTTTAATTAAGTTTGTTGAGGAATTGCAGGCACAGAACTCGAAAAAACATCGGTTCGAATTCTGCTGACCAACAACAGTGGACACGTGGTTAAAAGGCATCAGTCTCATGTAGTTTTGTTTGCCCGGGATGGAAAGTCTTAGGTTCGAATACTGAGAGAATGTACCGAGCTTGGTTTTTTCCAAGTGATTTGAAACTATTCCTTCATCCAAATAAGGACATTTAAAAAAAATACTTTTTTCATATTTACCAAATAAATACATATGCGGTTAAACCAAATGGCTAGTAAGATGTTGTGTGATTTGTTTTAAATCACAGTTTCATTGCTAGTTAAGCTTATAAATTTACTTACTCGATTAAACTCTATGCTTTTTATAAAAGTCTAGAAAGTGTAAACAATCTAGATCTATATTCTATTTATTTTTAATAATAAATTAATTAAACATAATTTTGTGCTCACCGCGTCACTCACAACCCGTCCGGGCTATCCACGTATTTACACTAAGGAATGACAAGAAAAGTATAATTGAAGGAAATGTTCTTAGAGGATTAGTGTACTAGTGTGACTAGTATACAAACGTGCATTTGTCCTAAGTGCAGTCGTTAAACGTGTTGTGTTTATTATCTGTTTCAAAAGATTATCTCTTCCTGCTTAGGTGGCCGCATGGTCTAAAGCATTACTCTCGTGTTAGAGACTAGACTGTCAAAGACAGGGAGATCTGGGGCTCGAATCTCGCTCAGGTGTATTGAGAGTTGTTTTTCCAAAATGGCCATCCACTCTTCCTCCACGGAGTTTTGGGTGAACTTCCTTTCCTAATCCCTAAAAAGCATTAGTGTGATTAGTAGTCTACTTAAGCGTATAAACGAACGGGTAGTAAGAAGTGGTGCTAAGTATTATTATTATTTACATCAATCAACTTTACAAACTAACCCAGGCCAGGTAAGAACACCCAATACAATAAACCCGACTCTCATACCAATAATTGCAGCCTCTGGGTACGATCTTGAATACATAAATTGATATTGATATTGAATTGAGATCGAATCAGGGGTTTTCTATCTTTTTATGGTAATAAATTAACGGTCACGGGACTGGGTGTTGTGTTTGTTATAGAGTTAAGTTATTTTGTAAGTCGTGTGCTATATAATAATTTAGTTTAGAACGTTCACTTTAAAATCCCCCTAAAAATACATATTCTGAGAAAGATGGTCTGAATAACCCGGGTGGTTATTAACACACGGGACACTAAAGTATATAACGCTAAGCTAAAAATTAAAAACATATCCTAGATCTATTAGAAACGAGAATGCTTAAGGTTGTATACCAACTCAAAAGTTTTGGGCTCAACTCCCTGTAGGACCTAATATATACATTATAAAATTAAATCTTGCAATCTAATGGATGATTTCTTTTCTCAAAGTTTTACTATCAGTTCGGGCAGTAAAAATCTAACCATACTATTTGAGTAGAGATGAGGAAAGTATATATTAGAGGAAATGGGCCTACATTTGTGTGGTGGGAGAGTGGAAATCCATTTTAGGGAAAAACATCCTCACTACACCTAGACCAGATTTGAACCCCAACCTTCTCCCCACTGACAATACAGACTAAACTCTCTTGAAATTTAGTCTTCGTTACCACTGGTGCAGTTGTAAATTAAATGTCATTGACTGTATGTTGTTTTATTGTTGTCCTAGATAAAAAGTGGGATTATTTGCTAAAAGTTTCACCCAAGCACTAACAAGTACCACTACTTTTTATTGCCATGCTTTGTATCATCCATTTGGACAACTCTAAACTTGTACCTATAAATCCATGGGTAAATAATGAAGAGGTAATTTTTAATTATATAAAACACTAGTTTACAAATCAAGATTGTATAATAAGCCACTTATCGAGTAAACAATCCATTAGAACATACGATCGGGGTTGAATTACTAATCACCCGCATAGGTGGGCATTCGCTGTTTTTATAGAAAAACTTGTTTTGATCAAGAAATCAATTATTGCTTCTATACAAACAAAATAGGTTAATTTTCTTCGCATGGTGATATTAACAATGGTTTAATATCTGTCATGAGCATAGGAGCATTAGATGACACACCTTTAAATGTAAAGAACAAGTTTTCATGAAATTCCAAAACACCCCTGACAAATATTCAACAACTGCTGAGTAAAAATAACCAAAACCAACTAACCAATCAGTGTGCAAATTGTGCAAAACTAATTAGCCAGCAGTTCCAGAGATGCATTTGAGGAATGAGGGGGAATGAGGGGAGTGGTTCCAACGATGCTACCAAGGGTGAGGGGTACTGGAGGGGTTTACCTTTCCAAATTCCGGTAAAAATTGATGTAATTTTAATAGCGATTTTGCATCTTCATTTCAACACATTTCTTTTGTTCTCTTTTGTCAATTTAGACCCATAAAATATTCCATTATTGGATTTGACAAGAATATATATTTTAGTATTAAAGATATTATAGATAATATTAGACGGCTTACTGACACTAAAGAGTAATTATAAAATAAATGGTACGAAACAATCAGACAATTTTCTCATGTAGTTTATCATAGCTTGAAGTAAAATTTTTAAAAATAGGTTTTCAGTAAACTACCATTTAGTAAGTTTTCTTCTTAAAAACAAACACATCTTATTAATCCCAATAAACACTCTTCATTATATACATTCTAAACAACACTGTCCAAACCATTTAATCCTTTTCATAAATAATTTATTTTTCAATCTCTTATTACAGACTACGGACTTTATGGATACGGAGTATGTAGACGGAGCAATGCATTATTATTTGTTATATAAAACAATACGTAGATAACCATGTTAAACTTAATCATAAAGGCCATTTTCGAAAATTTTCTAATTAAAAAAAATATTTTTGGGTAAGCTACTCTTAAATTAATTCATTTTAGAAAATCAACTTATTTTATCTAATAATAATCTCCAAATACAATTTATGAACAAAATTGTCAGAGCAATTTTCAGAAAATATAAAAACAAATATATATATAATTATTTATAATATAAAAACATATCAAATACTTATTTTGATTCATTTTGTTCATTTAAACACGTCCAAGATATCCATTTCAAACAAAACCATAAGAGCCAGCTTCGAAATATTCTGAATTCAAAAAAATAATTCATCATTAAATTAATTACTTTTAATTTTAGGGCTAGGAATAAAATAAACAAAATATCCGGAGGCATAGACCATAGCCTATAACATTTAAGTATCAAGTTTGAACAAAATTCATTAGACCATTTCAGACATAGGCCCAGTGACAGACATACAGACATGGAGAAAGACAGAATTTTAAAATTCACTTTTTTATGTTCTGGGGCACATATGATGTAAGGATTCATCATATTGTTGAGGTTGAAGGTTTTACTATTACAATATTGTATATCTCTTTATGAGAAATTAAAAACACATTTCTTGAAGTAAATAAATGATACGGTGGACCGTACAGACTTTCTCGCTCCTTTATCTAAATTAGACATCTCTCTCAAGATATGTGACACTAAATAATATAAATTGTTTTAAAAACATAAAGGAAAAAGTTAACATTGCACTACACCAAAGAACATAAGTTACATGAAATAATATACATATTTTTACAGACTTATTATTATTACTCCCCACTAACCCGCTTCGGTGGCCGCATGGTCTAGGACACTACTCTCGCATAAGACTACACTGGATATAATAGATGAGGTAACTGAATGGTTACTATTGAAAAACAGAGTTGTCATTCTCTCGTTTTCATGTGGTAATCTCCCCTAAAATATAAGACAAGTTTCACAACGCTGGTTAGTCGAGGTTGCCAGTAGATCCTTTTTTACCCCAGCACACCACCTTCCGACTGAAAGCGAGGAGATTTGGCAGCATTTAACTGAGAGAGAGCGAAGATAAAGATTTTCTCCTTAAGATCTGCAGTTCTCTTATCACTGGTATTGGGTGTAGACTGCCAATCATGGGAAGTTTGAGATTCAAATCTCAGTCGGGTGTACTGAGGGTGGTTTTTTCAAAATGGTTCTCCACTTTCCCTCCACGAAAATGTGGGTATACTTCTTCTAAATATAAACCTCCTAATATGTAGAATCACTGGCGTAATTAGTTCATAAGTGTATAATCTAAACGGGAATCAAGACGCGGTGCTAAACAAATCTTCAAATTTCACAAATCTTTAGTTAAAAAAAAATAATATCTACCTTTAACTTAGAAAATATTGGTTTTATAAATTATTCCTTCAAATAAAGTTGTGTCATAACCTTAAGCTATGTGGGATGTTTATTTTGATTTGCATAACTTTATTGTACCTACGTGACTTAAAGCGCTGGCCTAGCAAACTTAATGTAATAAATTAGAAAAACATTAAAGAGGAATACTGACTACTCACAACAAACTTGCACTTGTTGTGAAGTAACGAGGCCAGACTGGGCTATACAAGTTTTTGTTTTATTGACATCAAGGCTGACACATTTTCATCTATTTCGGAGGCAGCTACTTTGCCCAACGCCGGACCAAACAGACTACATCTTTGGGTCATCAGAAACACTTGTGTTTGGAGAAGAACCGTCGAGCCCAGGGGGCCGAGCTTGAGTTCTTTAGGGGGTCGCAAGCCGTGTCAGTCACACTATTAGTCTTTAAGTTTTCACGAATAAGCCAGTTATTCCACGAGCGCTAGCATTTAACATCACATTTTATTTTACCTCTAAGTGCCACTATTAAACCAAAATCCGAAACCTTCAGTATAATTTCGAACCCAACCAACTACTTTGCCACCAACCCTACCCTTTCCTGTGAGCTATCCTGACAAAACTGGCACACGAAAGGGGGGGAAGGTGACAGTTGTTTATTTTTAAAGAGTCCTACAACTTAGAGTTACAGGTATATGATCAAAATTGCAAATTTTCACTTGTGTGAAGTACCCTCAAAGTCATCACGGGAATTAATAAGCACTATTTTGTTTGTGATGTTAAACAGTGTCTAGATACGAATTTTAATCAAAATCTTTATAGACAACTTTTAGAAAATTGATTTTTTTTTCTCTTTTCACTCTGAAGTAAACTACCCTTAATTTTAGGGTTAGATATATAAACCCAAAAATGCCTCTGGGAAACCTTATGAGAACCATAGATAACAAGTTTTACCCTAATTGATAAAATAGTTTCGGTTCTAATCCCAGTGACAGTCAAACAAAGGGTTTAAAAAAACTATTTCTGGGTCAATCGACATCCCTCAAAATATGGAGTTTGATTTTTGTGACGACATAATACTTTCTTTCATTCTTTGAGGGATCGCAAGAAAGCAATAAATGGTACGACACAATAGTAAATACTGTACTTTCTCATAGCTTGGCTCAAAATTTTATAAAATGTATTATCAGTAAGCTAATATTAATAAGTTTTTTTTATCTTGGGGGACCTAGTGTCTAGCGGTAAGGTGTCAGACTTCTGTGCTGGGGGTTCGGGGTTCAATCCTTGATCTCGGTTTAGATTTATATAATTGCCAAACCCTTCCTTCACCTCTGACAAGACGTGTATTAATCACAACTTGTGAATGTGAGGAGTGCTAGGCCTCCACCATGGTTCGGATTCCAAGTTAAACTGTAGGTCCTCCATTTCATCTCACAATCACCCTACCTTTACACATTATCATAAGTGCGTATAACCCGACCGGGTAGTAAGACGCGGTGCTAATGATAATTTTTTATCTTATTCTAACTTATTTATCATATTTACACTCTGCAAATATCCATTTAGAATAAAATAAAACAATTAATTAAAATCATGATTTCACCTCAAGTAGATCCATCGAAGTGTTTTGGCTGTGTCACAGGGTACAGAGATATACAGACGGACAGATAGACATTAAACAGGATTTTTAAACCCTTTTTTTCGTTGGCACATAAAACGTCAAGATCCATCATCATCTCGCAGTCTAAAACTTTCACGATTGCAATATTTCTTTTTGAGATAAAAAAGTGTCAGTATAAAAAAAGCTAAAAAGTCACGCATCAAGAATGAGGGATGTTTAATAAGAGCACGAATGTGACATGACAATGTTGGGAAAACGAGCACAAACCCACAAGGGTGGAAACACAACAGTGAAATGAAGCATTAGTAAAAAATACATCTGAATATAAAACATCACATGAATAAAGAGGCATATTTTAATAAGGCCAATGATTTTCAAATATCCTGATGAAAGCTATTTATAATTTTTTAATCATTTCAAGAAAACCATTGTTTTTTTGTTAGTCCACACCTGAACTTTTTTACCTCATCATACTCCCCCTCCAGGCTACCCGAATATTTAAACCAATGGGGCAGTATTGAAGAAGGTAGAATTTGGAGGAAAGATACCCTTATTTTTATGGAAGGTGAGTGGAAAACCATTTAGGGAAACCAACCCTTATCATGCCGATCTGGAAATTGGACGCAAACCTCCCTGTCACATCTAATCCAGTCTCTTGCAAGAGTGACACCTTAAGCTATGTGGCCACCGAAGTGAGTTTCACTTTAACAATATTCTGTATCAGATTCAGGCAGATTTTTATTAAAATTAAATTTTAATCACTGAGTTTATTAGTAAATAAATATAAGGGAAGAATAGTCTCTTAGGAAGTGAATTCCCACTATCGTTGATAGGGATTATAATATCATCCAGTCACAGACAAAGTATACCTTGTCTCTGCACCCGGCCAAGATTCGAACCTTGACGTCAAACTCTGTATCAATCCATTCTCTTTTGAGCCTGATACCCTACACCACGTGACCTACCGTAAGGGTAAGTATTCTCAACCCCAAATTGCATGTTTAGGGCAGTGGTTAGAACATCTTACCGGCCACGTGATATAGGAATGATTTGAAAAAAAAAATGCCTTAGAAATGCTGTTTCTGAAAATAAAAGTAGACTACGCAAAAGTCAAATATGCATTTATAACTAAATAAATATCACGGCACAGTGTCATTTAATATAGCACTAAATCACAGAGGTGGTAACGTGGTTCAAGGTGTCAGTCTCATAACATCTGGATTACCTGTGATGTGAAGGTTGAGGTCTGAATCTCACCCGGATGCGCTAGCTTTGGGTGTTTTTCCCACATATGTGGGTACATATGTTATAAAATACCTTCCATGTATCTATCCCATAAATTAAGCTGTTAACAACCTTGGTGTTAAACGTACTAGTCATTTTTAAAATAGCAATGTGGTAAGGTACCTTGGATAAGGTCCGGCCTAGCTAAAGGGGATTCCTGCCTTCCCCCTGATTGACAAGTTCTTCCTGTATTCCAGCCCGACACAATGAGCGAACCAGGAACAGTTCATCCATCTCGACATATACCGACTTCCTTCCCGCGATTGTAATACAGGCAAGAGCCGCAATGGCCGTAAGTAGGACGGGTGACGTTATTAAACTCAACGAGATGCATTCTGTTCCGCGTCACTGTAAATTATTGGTCGATGCCTCGGGTACAGACGACAACACATTTTTTACACATGATTGGTAGGATTGAGTACACGGATAGTGTACCTGACTAGTTTGATAATTGATTCAGACAAACAGTAGTAGCAGTGAGGATAATCCTCCCCTAACGCAATATTCCCAACCAATGGTAGAAGACCATTCTTGTTTAGAACTATCTGATCAGGAACAAAGTGAACGACCAAAATGAGAAAGTAGTTGAACCAATAGTTCATAAAGAAGAAGACTTAAGGGGGATGGAAAATGTTACAAAGGTAGAAGGTATAACTCAACAAACCTCCTCAGCAAATGACGTTAATGCAATATTAATGCAGTTAGTGCAGCAAATTAAAGAGAGTAGTGAAAAGAGTGAAAAGTTAAGTCATAAAATAGATGAAAGATTCGATAAAACTAGCAAGGAGCTAGAAAAAAATAGCCAGGAGTTAAAATAAAATAACTAGAAATTTATTACAAAGTTTTATGAAAATTTTGAGGGATTAAATGAACAATTCAACAAGCTATAACAAGAATTGCAGGGTAAATTTCAAGAAGTACAAAATCACTTTGACAAAAAATTAGAGAAAATCCAACAACAGACTAAAAGTGACCAAACGCAGGTAAGGGACGAACTACAGACGCTTAGGTAAGACTGTAGTAAGTCAGAAAAGCAAACAAATGAGCAGATGAAAAAACCTAAAAATGCTAAGGAAAACTTGAAGCTTAGACAGGACGCTTTAAATACCAAGGTAAAAACTACTCAGGAAATTTGCGATAAGAATAAAAATGAAATTCTAGAACAGGTACACAAGTTAACAGAGCGATTTGCGACTGTTGAAAAAGAACAGCAAATATGTAGTGATAACCTTAGATTTCAAAATGATTTCTTTGATGGACACACAGTACCAGATGTTTACATACAGGAAATAGTTGACCATCAATTGGACAAATTTAAAGACAACTTGACTGAGACTGTGGACAAGACGTCACAAACAGTCAAGCAAATGCTACAATAACTAGAACAGACTAAGTCAAAATATGATGAAGTAGTGGAAAAAGGGACGTTAATTACTGCTGGTGCCTTGGTATTATCCAGTACAGGTATTCAGAATCAATTAATGGAATCTGTACTCACCTTCAGTGGAAATAATGATAAGGTGCATGCTGTACAATTTTTGAAAAATATGGATAGACATTTTGAGAATAGTAAGCTCACCGAAGCACAAAAAATAGCATTTTTAAATTCTAAGTTAGTAGGTGAAGTTGAAGTGTGGATGAAAAGTCACGAGGCTGACTATACATCCTATGAAGCAATAAAGATACATTTTCGTAAAAGATTTTGGTCTGTGTATAAGCGGGACAAGTTAGTAAATGATATTTTTACAGGCCGGTATGATCCACATAGAGGGCCTATGTGAATATTACAATATATATGCCATGCAGGCAGAGAATTACGACATCCCTATTGATGAAGAAAGATTAGTAAATCAGTTATTGCATCACTTTCCACGCGAAATACAAGATGCTCTTATAGCTGCTAGAGTAAAAACTAGTGTTGAAAAAAGAGAAATTCTAGAAATATTTGACGAGCGCTCTAGGAGAAAACGGTCAAGGCCACACATGCAAGAGAGCTCATTTCAAAATGGAGAAAACTAATTGAATAGGGACTGTAGAAATAACCAGGCACGACCTATCTAGAGATCGAACCAGGAGCCTAGAACTCAAACTTGTGAAAATTCCAATAATCACAGAAACAATTCTAATCCTAATTACACGAATCCAAATCAAAAGGGAAATTATTCTAATCCTAATTACAAGTGTTTTTTCTAGGCCCTCAGGGGATAGAATAAATGTAATTCAAAGAAAAGAATTTACAGGTAATGGTAGTCAACAGAGAAATCAGCTGATGGGCATAGATTTTGAAGAAATAGATCACCACCCACAACAACTTAGTAGATATTTTATAAGCCCCCATTTTAATGTTAGTGAAGAAACAGGACAAAACTGTCAAAAAATGGTCAGACATGTCAAAAAATGGTCAGACAAGTCATTGAGATGCCCGACAATGACATCCACTAAAGTTAGAGAAAGTGCCGTTACTTTAGGAAACTGTCAAAAAGATATTTGTTGCGATGTGAAAATAAACAGTATTTTACAGTTGACCCAAAAGAAGATTTACTTTTTGAAGGTACTGAACGTAAAAAATACAGCAAAGCCAGTTCACCGGAAATAGAAGGTAAAATTAATGGAAGAGTTATAAAATTTATAATATATACCGGATCTGAAATAATATCAATTTCAGGGAAATACTATAGGAAAATCCCAGAAAAGTTATTCCCACACTCCCTATAAGCAATGTAACCATTATTTGCGCGACAGGAGCTAAAAATAAAAAGGTGAAAAAACCGATATTATTGGATGTAGAGATAGGGGGAAATGAAATGACTATTATATTTTTGGTTATAGAAGGTCTTAACGTTTCAGCAAGTTTAGGTTCTGATTGGATGGCCAGCCTAAATGCAGTAGTTAATTTTCAAAGTAAGCAAATATCAATTAATAAAGAACCCTATAATCCACATGTTTCATTTGTAGGAGAGTCAGAATCGAATTTGTTATGTATGTAGATCACAGGAATGGTTAATAAGAATGAAAACCGATATTTGATAGTTAAAAAGAATCTAAAGATTAGACAAATAACCTCAGATGACCCAAAGATACCCTTGGGGGAAATAGAAGAAAAAATAGGCCAGATGTTAGAAATTCCTATAGAACGCAAACATAAATTGCTTGAGGTGATGTGGCAGCTTAAGGATATATTTTCTAAAAAACCAGGGCTAAACAAATTTTATAAATGTCAATTACAGGTGTCAAACCAATAACCCTTTAACTGTAGATCGTATCCTATACCATACAGTCAACGGCAGGCCGTAGAAGAAACTTTAAATCACACGATGAACTGGGACATCATTGAGCGGTGTAGCTCAGATATAATAAATCCAATAGTGGTTGTAAACAAAAAATACAGGGGGAGGGGGGGTTAGACTATGTTTAGACGCTAGACGAGTAAATCAAATCCTAATAAATGATAATGAAACCCCCGCCCCTGCCAGTGAATTAATACAGAAATTTGATGGATGTCAGTACTTAACCTCACTAGACCTTGTATCATCGTTCTGGCAAATTGAGATTAGAACAGAAATCACCAAAATATACGTCATATATGTATAATAGAAGAACGTATTGTTTTAAAAGAATGCCATTTGGGTTATGCGTCTCAACTAGTAAATTCATAAGAGGTTTAGAAGCCGTCCTGGGAGAAGAAGTACTTAACTTTGTCACCTTATATATTTATATATATCTTAATATATATAATTCTTCTGTACGTGTGTATGTCACTGAACTCCTCCTAAACGGCTGGACCGATTTTGATGAAATTTTTTGTGTGTGTTTGAGTGGGTTCGTGGATGGTTTAGATTCACAATTGGACCCGGTAGGTGGCGCTGCGATCGGGTTCTAGGATTTTTTTTATTTTTAGGGAATTTTTTGGGGGGGATTTTTTTAAAAAGATTTTTTGCATATCAGAACATGTAACCTCAAAATTTCACCCCCCCCTCACCCCCAATATTCATAATAATGAATATAATATTAATAATTGACCGTTAAAAAAATCATAAATTCATCAATAATTGACCGTTAAAACCTTCTGAAAAGTTCATGAATAATTGAACTTTTGAGAATAATTCATAGTTATGTTTGTTTTTCGATACAGCTGATATTTGTGGAGTTGTGGGCGAAATGCCAAAAATGAAAAGATGTTTTATTTTGTATGTTGTCTTGACAAACACTGAATTTGTAATATTTGTGT
>CABFWO010003788.1:32727-68899 GCA_902155825.1 Timema genevievae
AAACCCTTCCTTCACCTCTGACAAGACGTGTATTAATCACAACTTGTGAATGTGAGGAATGCCAGGCCTCCACCGTGGTTCGGATCCCACGTTAAACTGTAGGTCCTACATTTCATCTCACTATCACCCTACCATTACACATTAGCGTAAGTGCGTATAACCCGAACAGGGTAGTAAGACGCGGTGCTAATAATAATAATACAACAACACCCACACACCGAGTCACACATGCTCTTTTATTCATAAAACTCTTAATGTTTCTCTTTTTCACACATTCATCTACAGCATTTAGCCACGTCTTATATGGCCTACTCTTCCTTTTGATCCACACACTCTACCTTCATATATTTTCTTCGTCACTCGATCCACACTCATCCTCTCAACATGCCCAAACCAACATAAGATGCTTCTTTCACATTGACCTGCTGGATTCCCTTTCAAACCGCACCAAATCAAAACTAAATAAATTATATCAATCAAAACGTACAAAAAAAAATTTGTGGCGTTAAAGACATATCCTTTTCTTTTATTATGCAACCACAAATATGAACACTATGTTTACTCTAAAGAGTAGTAAGCTCATCTGGCTTGTTTTCACTATGACGTAGCTTATAAGAAGTGTTACTAGTAAAAGAATTACTCTAAACTAAGCCAAATGTGTTGCAGGTTTATTGAGATGTATATACTGTATATATAAATTTTGTCAATTAAATAATAAATAGGATTGTTGATCACAGGTTCGATTGAATTAGATTGTGATCTACTTTACGGATTCTATATCCCCGCACTCCCAGTGATATTTACTATCCGCTCTCTTCACAAATAATGTTTCATTAAAAAATACATAGATTTTTATACTGGTCCCTTAACTTAGATATGTTATATTTAAGACTGACATGATTCATCCTACCATTCCTATTCCCTTGAGTTAGATAGTTTTATATACATGGTAAGTTTCGAAATTAATATGCAAGGATCGATTTAATTTGGGTAAAATACGCATTAGTTGGGTACACGGATTAAACACCACGCTCATCTAGTTTAGTTTACCGGTGATGGGGAGAAGGTCAAGGATTGAATCCCAGCTGAGTGTACTACGTTTTTTGTCCGAGATGTCCACTATACCCCCACATAAATGTTGGTACATTTCCTCTAAATTATTTCCCACTTATATAAATACTTCATTAGTGTAATTAAGTACTGATATCTTGTATGTGTATCAAGACGCAGTGCACCCCCAAAAAACTAAGTACATGTGTTAGACTTATAGTTGTGATAAACTAAGTACATGTTTTAGACTGATAGTTGTGTGAAAAACTAAGTACATGTATTAGACTGATAGTTGTGATAAACTAAGTACATGTTTTAGATTGATAGTTGTGTGAAAAACTAAGTACATGTATTAGACTGATAGTTGTGATAAACTAAGTACATGTTTTAGACTGATAGTTGTGTGAAAAACTAAGTACATGTATGAGACTGATAGTTGTGATAAACTAAGTACATGTTTTAGATTGATAATTGTGTGATAAACTGAGTACATGTATTAGACTGATAGTTGTGATAAACTAAGTACATGTATTAGACTGATAGTTGTGATAAACTAAGTACATGTTTTAGATTGATAATTGTGTGATAAACTTAGTACATGTATTAGACTGATAGTTGTGTGATAAACTAAGTACATGTTTTAGACTGATAGTTGTGTGATAAACTAAGTACATATATTAGACTGATAGTTGTGTGATAAACTAACTTTGAGAGACTGTTTCAAATCACACTGGGGTCAATATTTTAGTCCTCACGTTTTTGGAAAAACAGGGTGTGTTTGGGGATATTGGGGCAGGAGAGGAGGGTAGCGATTGAATACTTTTGCTGATGACTATACAGCAACAACAGCCCTTTGTCACTTGTGCCATCAATGACGTCGGCGTCTGTAATTAGAACCACAATCACTCTGCGGGCCCTAATTGCCTCGGCGCAGAGTACTGCGCACAGGCCTATCTTGGGCGTGGCCCACGTATAGTGTCACGGTTAATTAATCACACAAACGGCAGTCCTTGTTTGGAGGTTATTTAATTAATGATATGATATACGGGTCTGCTACCGGCCTCTGTTCTCTCCAAAACTATCGTGTCGTCACCTGAATGCGTGATAAGGGGGAGGGGGAGGACAGGATACCCGTAGATCTGAGATAGGAATGAATAAGGTAGAATTTGGAGGAAATTAACCCGAATTCGTGTGGAGGAAACGGGGGTAGCAATTAAAAAACATAGTACACCCGATCAGGAGTTGTGCCCCAATCTTCAATCCGCCACTGGAAAACTAGAAAAGACGAGACTGACGTCTTATTCCACGTTCCTACCAGTAGGGGGAGGGGGAAGAGGAGAACAACTCTAATATACGCCTAAAAGACTCGTCCTACTGCCCCGATGAGAGCTGGAGTTCGGTGTTTGTTTATAACTGTAGTGTATTAGGTTACTGTAATAAGTGTGCTGATGCCGCCCTGTGCTTGAGGTGTTTACTATAAATAATCCAGAAAGCACTTGTCTTTTCTTCCTCGTTTCAAAAGAAAGTATTGTAATCATTAACATTTTTGACCTCTTATCTTTATGTTTTACGTGTGTTCGAAACAAACAAAAAAAGTTTATTTTACAATTATGTATGTCCACATGTCAGTCTGTGACCACAGACCTGAAACGGTTTGATGAATTTTGTTCATATTTGATATCTCTATGTTGTATGGCAATATCTCGGGACTTTTTTAGTTTTCACCCTAGCCCTCAAATTAAGGGTAGTTTACTGATGAGTGTCATTTATTAAATTCCAAATATCTCAAAAATAGCTTCAACGATTTTGTTTGAAATGAATATCTATGGAGTTGACCTTCCAAATAACAAAATATAAAGAAGCTTTTAGTTACTTCGGTTGAATGATTTATTAGGGCTTGGAATCTGAATCAGTGAATCACAAACATATATTTTCTATTTTATTATATCAAAGTGAGATTAACAGTTCTGCCCGTCCCTGTGTTAGCCGAAACGGCTTGATGGATTTTGTTCAAAATTGATATTTAGATATTATATAGTCATATCCCGACTAAAATTTGTTATTTTTATTAGAAACTGGCTTAAGGAATTAATACACCGTGTGGAACTGGGGATTGTCTTATGTATATGATAAATAACACTGTCTACTTGTGTTTGGTAGACAAATTAAATTAAGAGTAATTTACTCACGACAGATTTATTAACATTTTAAAAGACTCAAAAGCACTTAAAGATTTATTTTAAATGGGCACCTGAGAATTGTTTTACATGATGAATAGCACAGGTTACTTTTTTAATATAAAAATACATTTAAAGGTACTGGGTAGCTTACCGATAACAGAACTATGAAAATATTCTCCCAAGCTACAATGGACATCTCTCATTTATTTCATACATGAAAATACATCATTTTATTTCAAAAGTAATTTTTAAAAAGTAAAGTAAATTACAATAAAATAGTTTCGGAATTAAAAATTCAAATTGGTATATTGTTAATTATTTGTGTCTCAAAAAATTTTGTTCAATATTTACTTCCATAAATTATTTATGAACACGAAAAAAACCCAAATATTTCTATGCTGCGCGTTTTACTACGCGTCCGGGTTGTCCACTTACTCATACTGATAAAATGAGTCAGGTAGAATTTAAAAGAACTGTATCCGCATTCGCGTCGAGACGAGACATTTAGGAAAACGACTCTCAGTACATTCGGTGGGGATTTGAACTGCAACATTCCCGTCACCGTCGCTATAGCCTGCATGTGCACCGTTGCAATAAATAGTTCACCCTTCTAGGCTGCTTGTTTACCTCCTCTCCTCTAACACTTGGTACCTGAGCGCTCTATCACCTCACTATAATGTATTTGTAGTTTACTCCCCTAGGTGTATTGTTTGTCATACACACGCCGCTCACACTCTCAATACACTATTTCTTTCTTTTTTAACACCATTGATTGATATTTCCATCACCGCGTGAGGGCGAAGAAGAAACTATAAAGTCAAATTGGGAAGGATATTAAAATGTGAGTTCAAATTCCTTCCTCTGTTAGTGGAACGAATACTTTGTCGCGTGCCACGAACGCAAGAGAGCTTAAGCCGTGATATCATGGTTTAAGCCTTACCACCAGTGACCATGTCATGAAGTTGCTTAAGATTTAGCGGGATGTAACGTTTTCAGGGGTATATTTTGGTTTACAAGAGAGTGTACTCTTGAATAATACCATTCACGTCACGGCAGTCACTTCTAGCGTAGTCTGGCCGTAAATCAACTCGAAAAGTCCCCTCCAAGCAAACCGTAAAATTACACAAGCAGAAACCATACCGTTAAATAGGGCAGAATATAAACGATCCTGCCACTGAAATTTACGTTCCCCATAGCCCAACCGAAACGAGTAAAAAAAAAAAAAAACCGAGCACCTTATCTCCCGAACTAAAACCATCGTATTCCGTAAATAGCGTCCTCTGCGCAGCTAAGTGCTAATGTAGGCTAGAGGTGTTTTGTAACCTTCAATCATTCCTACAATTACAACCTGGGACTTTTAGAAATTTCGTGTTTAAGGGGTGTATTACCACTTGATGAACAAAACCTTTTAGTTGAACATCTTGTTGACTTGGGAGCCAGGGTTTTCACTCTCATTGTGTTTAATTTTTTTGATAAAATGATGATTTGTTCAATGGTTGAGAAACAAGACAATACAAGGGTAGCGTTTAATTGTTGACACAAAATAGATGTATGATTATGATTGTCCATGCAGTGGAATCAATAGGAGATTTTTATTTTCGTGATCCACGTCTTACTATCCTTTTGGGCTGTCCACATGTACAGTACTGTACATTAATAGAGTAGTTATAAGGGTAAGATTTAATTTAAAACTGTACTTGAATTTACGTGGAAGGGTGTGTGGAAATTACCCAGGTAAATCCATGCCAGTGCCCCTTCCTATCACCCCTTACAGCCTCCTCGGAACTCGAACCTAGACCTTCCTATAGCCGGAAAACCAGTGAGGTTTATAATGTGACACTTTCTCGCCACCACCTATAGCGCAAGTAGATAAATGTGCCTATTATGGATTGCTGGTGCCTTTATAGTCAGATTACCAGAGAAATTTTCTAAATTAATATTAAATGAATATGTGTGTACTAGCCAAAATTTACTACAAGTTTCAATATTTATTTTAAATAGTTTGGTTTCCAAGTCGTAACTTTAAAACTAAAGATTATTTTGTGCAACCAGAACAATAGACTAGACCGCTCTTAGCTGGTCATTGACCCTCTACTAGATAAGACCAATATTTCCATAGAGAAAAGTATACCATTTCTCTCTGATTTACCTTTGTCTGAGACGTCATTTGGTCAGAATTTTATAACTAGATAAAGCATATCTTTCTGAGGTGATTTCAACCCACAGCTCTCTATGACTGTGACATCATCGCAGGCAAAAGTGTTGCGAGTTCCTGTAGTATGCCTTAATATAAGTCCAATTGACTGTAGATCAGATGCGTGATCTTGAAGTAATGCGTATATATCTAGAAACTATCATTCATCCATACAATGATACTTCTATGAAAAGTGTGTGATAGAATTAAAATGTATGTAGAGTAAGTTGTATTTCCCTAAATTACACACATCGTACGGTTGTAAGTGCCGCTTCGTTGGTAAGTCTTGATCAAAGTATGTTTGCTTTCTGGCTTTATGCACTGCTCACTTCGTCATTGAAAAGTGTTATTTAAAGTTTGTTGCTTACTATCTCTTTGCAATGTCCACCTCATCATTGTTGAATCTTTATCAAAGTTGTGCTGCTTACTATCTCTAAGCATTGCCAACCTCGTCTTTGGTGAATAAGGATCCAGGTCTCCATGCATTGCCCACCTTAAGTGTGAATATGCTTTCACAATCTAATAGCACGAACCAAATGTCATATATTATTTGTGCTACTGGTTTCGGCAGTCTCGTGTCAACAAAGGGGGTAAATATTAGTAAACAATACTCCTGTATAATCTCCCTTGTTTATTGCCAGTAACTTATCATGACTATCTTTAGTTCAAGGGCGTATAACCCGAACGGGTAGTAAGACGCGGTGCTAAATAATAATTTAGTTCAAGGAGCTACAGTTTGGCAGCGCTCAAATAATATGTCGAGTTCCTATAAGTAGACCTATATAATTTAACTGGTGTGTGTGTGTGTGTTTATATGTATACTAGGGGATTGTGCATTTAATGTTGTAATATAGTAAAGATTTATTGGGCTATTTTTCAGGGGTAGTGTAAAATATTATTATTGTATGGATGAAATGATGTAACGTATATTTGATAAAGATTAAACGGTGAAACGTACATTGATTATAACTATGAATTGAATTTATAATACATGTATGAAACAAAACGAAATAACTATATTCACGAAATTGAGTACTTGCCTTTTATATGCGAGTTATGATCATTTTGGTTTATTTGAATGCGAATTAGCGAGAAAAACATCCCAAAAACAAAAAATATATTTTCCCAGTCAAGGAAATGAATTCCCCCAATCAAAGAATATTTTAAAAGGTGTGATAGGAGCAGCTATTATACCAACAATTTTGTGACCAGAGGAAATTAAAGATATAAGAGAAAAAAGTAACAATGTAAACAAAATTATATTTTTTAAACTTACTGTTATTGGTTTGTTTGATTTATACGTGTCTTTACCGTCATAATTTTTCTATTGGTTACACCATACACTTAAGACTTAAAGCGATTGGCCCTCTTCATTTGGCGTGGAAATGCAGGGTCATGGGAACAAACGGTTATCTTCAGAAAATTTTATTGTTTTGTAATTTTCTTTTCGAAAACGGTTTGTTCAAAAATTGAAGAATGTTGTTTAAGTTATACTTTTCATATACATACACCTCTTCTATAATTTTAACAGTGATCAAATATTGATAGATTGACATTTTTCAATAGAAAACTACCGGCTTCGTAAAAAAAATAAAAAATGTAACAATTAATAAACATCGATGTATTATCTCAAAATCGATGTTGAAAATATTAACATAAAAATTCCACTCGTTCTCTAGAAAACTGATATTTCCAAACGTATGATTTTTTCCGCAAGACCTGTCCGGTAGCTAGTACCATCTACGGTTTCAGTGATTCATTTGTTCTTGTTGGCGCGGAAGGATACTTTTGTCGGTTGTGAAGCCACGCCATGCCTTTCACCCTCCCACCCACCATCCCACAAAATAGGTTTTAGACTTGCACTCAAAAGAGCCAAGGGCTTTAAATAAGAATTGAGCCATTATTCTGTCCAACCAAGTTCTACCTATATACAAATAAGGGTATCTATCGTGATATAAGTAAATAATGAATTTTTATTTAGCACCGCGTCTTACTACCCGTTCGGGTTATACGCTAGTAAAATGATTGTAGAGAATAGCCACAGAATAAAAGCTAAAAAATTCTAGGAAAATTGGGCTTTCATTGGAAGCTACTATTTTTTTTTTCTGACATCCTAGACCCCTGACCTTTAAAATTAGTGTTTGTTAAAATCGGTTCAACCGTTTTTCGGAATTTCACCTATCGGATATGAGCTTTTTGAAGTAGGCCTATGTATAGACTAGTTTGTTTACCCATTCGTTAAATGGGGAATCTCTTAAATAACTTTATAATAAAATTATCCCAAGATTAAATTATTTAAAAGTATTAATCCTTTATTGGATAAAATTGTATGGCAAAATGTGAAAAGTAGGCTAACTAAAACATAATGCCAAAATGTAGTTTAATATTGAAGTACGCTAAAACTTTATCTCTTTTTTGAAGTTCAAGCTATAACTTTCATATACACAATATATTATGTATTTCATTATGGTACACTGGTAAGCCTCAACATAATTACTATATACTTTGTCTTTATAAATTTTAATAGCAAGCTAATTATGGCAACACCAAACAAATTATGGCAATCAATAAATTACATATTTAGAACAAAACATTACCCAAACAAAAATTAAATGCACAAACGAACGCAGGCCATTAAAAACGTAATCTCTTTTTATAAGAACGATCATAATATAGGCCCAAGTGAAACAAAATAATATACAGGGTTACAAAACCGTACTGTATTAGAAAATATAGCAACAGAGTTCACCAAGAATAAGTTGTGTACCCAGTAGTGCTTGTTTTCCACTCGATTCCTAGCTATGTAATTTCAAGATTAATAGGCCACCATTAACATAATATTTGTTTTTTGTGTTCGTTTGTTTTTACGATTTTTTCGCTTGCCTACGATATTGGTATTTGCATACTATTTTTAATGCTAAATAATACTGTATGTTGATTTTTATGAAATAAATTAATTTAAGGGTACCTATTAAGCTGATAAAAGATTTTAGAAAATTTAAAATTTTTCGAAAATGGCTTTTAAGATTTAGTTCAAAATGGGTACCTAAGAATAGTTTTTCACGGTAAATAATAATATACATTCTCAGGGTTGTCTAAAATAATTCAATTTTTGAAATCAGGTTTTTTTTAATGATCTTATTTTTTATATACGATAAAACCGAGTGTAATGATTATAGTGTTATCTCGCTACTACCAACATGTTATACAATTTTATTCAACATAATTTTAATGAGATGGACGCCATATGCAGAGGAAATAATTGGAGATCATCATTGTGGATTTTGACGGGAAAAAAACAGATCAGATTTTTACTATCCGGCCAATATTAAGAAAAAAATGTGGGAATAACATGACGGTTCATCAACAATACATATATTTTAAAAAGACCTACAATTCAGTTAAAATAAATATATTATATGAAATTTTAGCTAAGTTTAGGTAAACCAAAAAACTTGTCAAACTGATTGACGTATGTTTTCCTGATACACATGGCAGGGTACGAGTTGGATGTCATTTATCAGATACTTTAGAATAATGGGTTGAAACAAGGAGATGCACTGTCCCCATTACTTTTTAATCTAGCTTTAGAGTATGATATTAAGATAATGCAAGAGAGTAGGGAAGGGTTGACAAACAGTACATTGCAACTACTAGGATACTCAAATGGCTTAGCTTTGTTGGGCAAGAGTAAGGAAGCTGTTTAAATAATTTCAGAAAATCTTAGTAGAGGCTTGTAATGAAATAGGTTTAAAAGTTAACGCTGAAAAGACTAAGTATATGATCACAGAGATAACACAGATAGGGGTCGATAATTTAGAGATTTAACAGGGATATTGAGTTTAAATATTTAGGAACAATTTTAACTATCAAGAACGATATTAGATTGGAAATGGGAAAATAATACAGTCGGGAAATGCATTCTATTATTCGGTCTCACCTGATTTCAAGGAATGTTATATTCAGAATACACAAAACAATCAATTTACCGGTTGTTCTCTATGGGTGTGAAACGTGGTCTCTTACCTTTAGTAACGAAAACCAATGTAGGGTGTTCGAAAATATGGTGCTTAGGAAGATATTTGGTCCAAAAGGGGATGTGGCTAATGGGAAGTGGAGTAGGTTACATAATGATTAGTTACATACCCTGTACTCATCAAAAAATATTATTAGGATAGTCAAGTTTTGTTGATTCAGGTGGGCAGGACATGCAGCGCAAATTTAAGATTCTAGAACCTTGCTCAGGATACTGACTGGCCAACCTAGTGGGAAGATACCACTGGGAACAGCTAGATGGAGGTGGGAAGATACCACTGGGAACACCTAGATGGAAGTGGGAAGATACCACTGGGAACACCTAGATGGAGGTGGGAAGATACCACTGGGAACACCTAGATGGAAGTGGGAAGATACCACTGGGAACACCTAGATGGAGGTGGGAAGATACCACTAGGAACAGCTAGACGGAGGTGGGAAGATACCACTGGGAACAACTAGACGGAGGTGGGAAGATACCACTGGGAACAGCTAGATGGAGGTGGGAAGATACCACTGGGAACAACTAGACGGAGGTGGGAAGATACCACTGGGAACAACTAGACGGAGGTGGGAAGATACCAATGGGAACACCTAGATGGAGGTGGGAAGATACCACTGGGAACAACTAGACGGAGGTGGGAAGATACCACTGGGAACACCTAGATGGAAGTGGGAAGATACCACTGGGAACCACTAGACGGAGGTGGGAAGATACCACTGGGAACAGCTAGACGGAGGTGGGAGGATAACAGTAGAATGGACCTGAAAGAGATAGGGCTTAATTAGAAGGACTGGATAGAACTATCTCAAGATAGGGATAAGTGGCGTACTTTTGTGAATGCAGCAAATAATTTTTGATTTCCTGATGCCATAGAGTAAGTAAGTATATGAAGAGTGTTTATTGCAATTAACAAGATGTTAAATTATAGTAAGAAATGTCTACTATTACCCGCCTCGGTGGCATAGTTGGCTAACGCGCCAGTCGTGTTGAGCTAGACCACCAAGGACGGGGAGATCAAGGTTCGAATCTCGGTCGGGTGAACTTGGGGTGGTATTTCCTAAATGATTTTCCACTCTCCCTCCACGCATATGAGGTTCACTTCCTCTAAATTCAACCTTCCCAATTCCTAATCCATTAGTGTAATTAGTACTTAAGCGTATAACCCGAACGGGTAGTAAGACGCGATGCTAAGTAATAATAAAAAAAGTTTACTAGTTAAAGGAAGTTTTGTTTATGTTATTGCACATTTTTATGTACCCTTAGATCATTAAGAGAGTAAAATATAAAGTTAACGAGTGATTAAAGTAAATAATTAACTGTAGAGCACAATGTCTTGGACAGAAAGTTCCCAAGTCAGGCCCTTGTAATTACCGCTACATCAAGTTACCGGTGTTCCAGGGCGTCACAATAATTAAGAGCGCACCTCTTTCTCATTTACAAACGCTTCATTATCAAAATGTCGTTACCCGTGCTTCATACATCACTCTCCGAGTCACGTTTTCAAGACACGTTTACCGATTCGCCTCTCTAACACTTAACAACCCTTTTCTAACTCCAATGTATTGCCAAATAAAGTGTTTTCCTCTCTTGATGGTACTCCAAAGAGCTAACTAACGTTACGCTAATTAGGGAGAATGTAGCAATTAGCTAGAAGATATTTTAGAAGAGATTATTTTGATGTATTTACATAAAACCAAATTAACCTATATCAGAACCACTGCCATTTGTCCCCAGTTGTTTATAATGTATTATATACAAGGCATCAGTGCATGGAACCTCCTAATTATCGCTGACTCAGAATAATTCGTATCTTGATTGATAAAATGCATCTTCAAAGTCTCAAAAAGGGTTTTGTTTTATATTAAAAATGTATGTTTCCGTGCAACCGTCCGGGTGGTCAGAAAAATATCCACACTAACGAGGTAGGGATGATGAAGGCATTATTAATAGGAAGTGTACTTGTATTTGCGTGGAGGGAGAGTGGGAAACCATTTAGTATGAAACCACCTCTGCACCCTATGTTGGGATTCAGACCCCAACCTCCCTTGTCAACAACAGCAGACCAGACAAGAGGAAACTAACGCTGTTGTATGCGTACCCATTGACGTAGGCCATAGGGGCTCTTAACGACTTGATCTAAGGGGCAGGGGGCAGGGTTGACTAGGGCAGGTTGCAGGAAGTGATCCCGCACTAGCATGTAGAGAGAATAGGATATCAAAGTTTAAAATAGTATTTTAAAAACCATCTTCAGTGCATCCTGTTGATATCCAAGCCCTGACATCCAGCGTCAACGATGACCAAATGCGGTGTGAATCTGACGCTCTAAAGGTGCGATGCTGGTCATATTTAGCCTACTATAATATAATAGAAACGATCACACCGGCAGAGGACAGACAAGCAACATGGCGGATAGACCAGCGTTTCACTCTACGGTGGCTATCAGATGCTGTCGATAGAGTTTGACCATTGACCGCGTTACCTGTGTTCTTTTTATAGAATTCTCCATGAAAACTATAATTGAAAAACTTTATTGAAATTGTGGAAGTAAATGGTACTATATTTGATTTAGTTTTTGTTCCCCTGTAAACAGGGCTGTTAAAAGTTTCTTGAGAATGTTCATCTTCCATGATCACTAAGTTTTCTCCTATTATAGATACGGGATTAAGAAAATTAAATATCTTGTGTCTCATCTTCATCCATTGGTGCTGTCAGAAGTGACGTTCTTTTTTACGGGTTATATTTTGATGAATTTCAATCTCATTTTGAATTCCTGGATCTAAGACAACATTTTTTGGGGGTATGGGATGAGGGGTGGATAGGAATATTGGGGAACGGTAGCTGAGGGGGGGTAGTATCATATAAATGTTTTATTTTAAAGCACTAAGTCTTGACAAAAATTGATTAATAGAACGATCCTTGTAAGAAATTAATGAATTATATTATTACTTATCACCAGAGGAAGTTTATCCGTAATACCCCAATGCTGGACCATACCGGTGGTGTAATTATGGTACAAGTAGTATCCAGGTCGTATAGTTGGCAAAACTGAGCTGTGCACTCTATTGGGAGATGCGGTGTGTGTCCGCATCCCTACAGTTGAGCATTAGTCGACGTATTTAAAAAAAAAAGAACTTTCTACTTAAATTGGGGCGGACCTAAATAAAAACAGTTTCTTTATATCACTTTTAAACTATTTGAGCATTTAACACCCTTATTGGACTAATAAAATTTTGTAGCTCTAAGACTATAATTATTATGGTTGGGGATTAACCATAGTATGTTAATTGTTATATAAAGAATTTTACCATATTAAACATATTAAATTAGATAATATAACAATAAAGACTTATACTGTGGAATATTAATCAAGAGAGTGCTTGAAGGAAGGCTGGATGAACGCGTTTAAAAGAAGATTGTTTATTTGTATTAAGCCAAAGAGTAATTGATGGTAGATGGTATAAACGCAGTGCAATTAAAATAGTGTGGTATATTAATCCAGATATGGATACTACTTGAGGACAGATTGGATAAATGTAATGTAATAAAGACATTGTCGTATATAAATCCCGATCTAGATAATACAACTTGATGGAAGACTGGATGAATGCACTGCAATGAAGACATTGTTGTATATGAATCTATAGAGTATACCGAAAGCTAGATTATATTTCTCCTGGGACATGTATGTGTACGGATATGATTATAGAATAGAAGGAGTTGATGAGAGTCACCAGACTGATCGCTTGCGAGTGAGGATCACCCCTACTTGAGAGAACGGCCGGGACTCTTTGTGTTCCGCCTCCAGAGAGCATACTGTAGTCCCAGAGTCCCTGAAGTCCCACGTTAACTGTACGGTCATTCCCTCCTAGGTCGGTGAAAGGTGGCTAAGGGTGGTTTTGGAGGTAATCTAAGTCTCTTCCCCACCGCGCACCAACCCACCTCCTCTCAGTGACGTAATTCTTCGCCTCTACCAGAGAGTTTGTTTTGTATAGCCGGGCAGGTGGGATTGTTCTTGATGATAGGCTACCCCTTGCTCACCTGTTGCTGCGTAGGTTAGTTCAGTGTCGAGGGGAAAGGGACCCCTATTTTTCAACCATATAGGAGGAGGGGGCGAATCCCTTGGAGACCATAACACAACACTTCTCCGCAAGGAACCAAGCCTTACACCAGAATAGAAATTAAAATTAATGGCCAGAGCAAAAGAAAAATGTGGTTCTTAGAGTGGTGAGAACGAAAGAGGGTGTGGTATAGGAGTGGGAATGAAGGTTGATGTTAGTGATGTCCTTAAAGTTTTACTTACGTCCGTTTTAGGTTTTCTGTGGGGCCTTAACACGCACTTTGTCGCCATTGAGGGGGAAATCTATATCCTGATTCCGATCAGTAACACCCGGGCTTGATTTGCGCTTGTTTTATTCTCTTAGGTTCTACCATCATCAACTCTCCACGCTAATACAAGTGCATTTCCTTTCAACTGTGGCCTACTCAATTCATTCAACGCCCTCAGAATCAATATTTAATGATTCTTGTGGAGTTTGTAAAAAGATAGATCTATATTAATAAAACAAAGAGTCTGTCTGTCTGTCTGGCACATGGAGGGCTGACATTTTTAAATTAGTAACCCCCGTGCACAAACATGTGCACCTCAAAGTTGGAGTTTTAAATTTTTGATTAGATTTTTTTTTAATTTACTAAAAACTGGGTCGGAAGAAATAAAATTAAAATGTTTTTGTCTGTTTGAAGCGAATAAAAACGATGCTCGAGCGTATGTATTGAGTGGTTACCCTTGGTAATGCTGGATACTTTTGATAGTACTTATAAAATTTGAATTTTTTACATTTAAAATATTGTTCACTAATGTATCAATCTTTCAGAATAATTTATTCAACCATAGGCATAAAATAACCAAAATTGACAATATAGATATACTTATTTTATCTTAGAGGTGTCAAAATTGACATATCTAACAAAAATGACAGCTATTGAAAACATGGTTAGCCATATGACTGTATGAAAGTTGGTCTAGTAACTCTTTGAATGTCAGATAAGTTTAGTCATGCAACTACAGTAGTTCCTTTATTATTAACAAACTATGCTTTTTTTTAAAAAAAACACGTAATTAATTTGTTTATCTTTACAAAAGTAGATTAATATAGTAGATATTTTTAAATGCACAGCGTCAATTGCGTATGTAGCTTGTATTGTTACTCGAATATAAGAGGATCACGTAAGTGTCAAACATTACTTAGAAATATGCAATGATTCAAACTATCCTGTGAAGTATTGATTGATAGGTGGGCTATATTTAGTCACCTCTACGAAATACGCGATACATTCATAATAAACAATGACACAGACGGCGTATTACGCGGTGCCTTTACGTGCTCATTTCACACTCTACCACCCCTTCCCACATAAATACCCTCTCTTCCCTCTTACCTCCTCGACACCATAGAGTGGCGACCTAATAAATCAGCGGGTCACTGCTATTACGTCAGAACACTCCCTAGTGACGTCATATGATAATACCGGAATGGGTTGGAGAGTGTTGGCGTGGGGTATAGGGGGAAGAAAAGGAATCGTGCTACACTCTGTCGGTCGCCTCATGAAACACAAGCCTTTCCGCCGCAAGATCTAATGTTGTCTTATATACTCTACTTTCCCTTCTTCTCATTTGTTTCTTTTATGGTTAAGGACAAAAGGGGTAAAGGAGGGAGTTTGAAGGGAATGAGTGAGGGGAAAAGAATAAGGAATGAGAACATAAAAGAGAACGATAATGCCATCTTCTCTCAACAACGGGCAGGGAAAAAAGAAAGAAAATTAGTTCATAGAAAACATTATTTCCTTATAACTTTCTCCGTCTTCTTATTTGGTATCACAGTACACTCCGGTTCAAATATTATTATTATTAGCACCACGTCTTACTACCCATTCGAGTTATACGCATTTACGCTAATGTGCAATGTTAGGGTGATTGTGAGGCGAAATGGAAAACTTACAGTTTAACGTGGAATCCGAACCATGGTGGAGGCCTGGCATTCCACACAGTCACAAGTTGTGATTAATACACATCTTGTCAGAGGTGAAGGAAGGGTTTGACAATCAGATAAATCCGTTCCGGGGCCGAGGATTGAACCCTGGACCCTCAGCACAGAGGTCTGACACCTTACCCCTAGACCGCCAGGTCACCCCCTGGTCAATTAGAGTTTCGTTCACAATGTGATACAGTACCAATTGCAAATCACATTAATAAATTGCCTTCAAGGCACACTATCATTTCTTATAGGATTTACAGTTCTGAAGCTTTAAAACCACTAAAACAATCCTTGATAATCCTAAAATTCTCTAGTGTGACCTTGTTCAAAATTACTATTTGCTTAAGAAAGGTTGGATCCTTGTTTCTAACCATTTACTTTGATAACAGAACAAAGACATTTATCGTGAAACGTGTCGTTGAAAATGAGCTAATAATTTCATCTAATAATAAAAAATAAAGTAAGTAATTTCAAATGTTAGGTTTTTAATTCTATGGGGACAGTTTGATACCTTCATACTCAATTTTGGCTTCAAACCATTTTTGAAATAACCAACCACATCTTAAATAATGTTGACTTCCTTGATGCCTGCAACATGTATCTGCAAAATGGCTCTCTTAATACACCCACCCCGTCTTACTACCCATCTGTGTTTACTCTAATGTAGAAGGGATGAGAAAGGTAGAATTTAAAGCATGCATACCCGCATTTGTGTGGAGAGCGAGGGAGAAACTATCAAAGAAAAATCACCTCAGGAAATCTCCTGCAGTGATTCAAACTGTCATTATTAGAAAACCAGACAAGATAAGACTGACGCCTTTATCCACTTGACCACCAATGTGGTTGAGAAAAAAACAATGATTGGTGAAACTGAGGCTTTCTTTTTTCCCATAAATTAATTAATGGGCTGGGAGTTTATGAATTGCGTATATTCTAAAGCTATGCTAGTTTGTAAGTTGTATGATGATTTAATTCAAACCGTGTAGGCCTATACCATATACCCTTATAAATTAAAAGTACTTTAAAACTGAACCACTATTTTATTTTTGAAATTAAATTTTATAAAATGCAAATATAATATTATCAGACCTAACGGGTTAAATCTGGCCTTCTTGCGCTCTTTGGCCTATATTGCAATGTAGGCATCAGTTATGGTATCTGTGCGCTCTATAAACCCTGTAGGGACTAGATCTAGCGAACATACGCTCTATAATCCTGAAAAAGTAATAGTGGGAAACTGCTCTACTTATCATGTATGCACTTTAAGCATAAACCAATCAAGGATGACCCCATTTACAAAAAATCAATTTTCTTCAGACAGTATTTTAATATCGAAACAGTGATCCCTAGATCTGGAAAAATAAAATGTATATAATAACATTGCTGGATGTTGAAATTTATAAAACAAACAATGAAACACAAATACGATCGTAACAGTTCACATTTTGTATGCTACTTTTTTATTTTCCAAAACATCTATCTTCCCTCCCTACCTAAGAAATAAAAACTAGCTATGGATTAAAACTATATTCAGAGCAAAGAGCCATAAATACTTTCAATAAATTTGCTCAAACAGCAAATAGCCAATGCCAATATCGAACCCTGGGACTATATAATTGAATTACAGGCAATTTGAGAAGTAAAAAAGAGAACATCTTAAATATATCAATACTATAAAATCCACTCGCAACTAAATCAATTTAAATATAAAACAAAAATAAAGTCTGCACTAAAAATTAATCGTGACATAGTGAGAGCTTTTTATTTTTACTAAAAGTTGACTTTGTTCAGCAATATTAGATGGTAATCATTGATTTTTTGTCGAGGATTCACTCGAATTTAAGTCGAGTAAATTAACTTTTTCTTCCCATCAAATCATCTGACCTAGCAAAAACACCATTTCGGACACATAGGAGGAAATAGAAAGGTTTTATATGTCGACAATGGCACATTAGTAAGGAACCAAAATAAATTGTCTAAATTTTTGCAGTCCTGGCATCAATGTTTACTCGCTTACGTGGATGTATTGATATATTGAACACTAATAGAAAGAAAAAAACCTCCATGGCTTGATCCCGTGATCGAACTATACCGACCAAAAAAAAAAAAGCTTATATTTTGGCAGTCCTTGTATCAAGATTGGCTCTCTTACGTTGAGCCATTGTTGCAATAAGCACAAAACTAAATAGTTTAAATCTGCTATCTAAAAACAAAAATAAAGTAAATTGAAAGAAGCAATCTAAAGGGAGCGCTCCACCACACAAAACAAAATTGTTCTGTTGGTTTAGTACCAAATAGTAAACAAGAATATTATTCACAGTGCTAATGAAGTCAACATAACCGACAACTTTAAAGGCTAGAAAAGAATGAAACCGACACGAGACAGGTGTTTTATGTATGTACATCGGTAGAATTAAGTGCTGTTATTGTTTGTTTTTTTTAAGTTGGGTTAATTGACGTGCACTTTATGAACCAAGTGATTATGTTAGCACACAATTTCAATGACCGAGAGCGAAAGGATCTAATAATTTTGCCGGCAAAAGTTGTTTTCACATGACTTCCATGCCACAATCGACATGGGACCATTGACTTTACTTCCCCTCCGAAAAAAGTTGTGCTACGGATTTTTATCGCTCAAGAAAAATCCGTTGATCCCGGCTGGGTTTGAACACAATAACATCTGGTCCTGAGACGAGTAGTTTAGCCCAAGACATTGAGGTTGATGCCACGCCTTGTACCCAAGCCAAGCAGCCACGACGTGTGTTTACTGCTTACGCCCAGTTCTTTTTTTTTTTCAATATTGCTTCGCTCGCTGATGAGAGCGCGTGATGGTATATAGCCTAACTCATTCCCTAAAAAAAATCTAGTGCAAAAGAAAAATTCCCGTATATTATTATTATTATTATTATACTTAGCACCGCGTCTTACTACCCGTTCGGGTTATACGCATAAGTACTAATTACACTAATGGATTAGGAATTTGGAAGGTTGAATTTAGAGGAAGTGAACCCGCATTTGCGTGGAGGGAGAGTGGAAAAACCATTTAGGAAAAACCACCCCCAGTTCACCCGACCGAGATTCAAACCCCGATCTCCTCGTCCTCGGTGGTCTAGCTCAACACGACTGGCGCGTTAGCTAACTACGCCACCGAGGCGGGTAATTCCCGTATTGAACTGATGAGTAGTTTATGATTTTACTGGCAACAATTTAATATGTCAACACGGGGTGAGAAAATATCATTACCAGTAAGCTTTGACCCCCACCAAAAAGAAATATCATGCTCCACCACTGGTAAATATACATACAGCCCAAACGGATAGTAAAGTGCATATAGAAACATATTTCATTATTTTAGCAGACAGTAGGGATTGAACATAAGACCTCCTAAGCTTTTCATGCCGGCACAACTCACCCCTTGGCGAAGATAACATATTACATGTTTACTCTATGTTTATTATTATTATTTACTAGAACTTAGTATCGAGTAGCAAGAACTCAAGCGTAGGGGAAAGCTGTGTAAACATTTCATTTCCTGACCAATAAACAAAAACCTTGTAACAAGCTCGCATTAGCCCGGAAGAGGCTACTCAAAGGGCGAAGTGCTTTCTGGAAAATGTATTAAAACACATTCGAATAACAAAAATGAAGGCCTCGTGGGGTCTCGATGTATGTTTTAATATGCGCTTTCCCTTTCCCTGCTAACCCTTCAGACCATCATCATCCCCTAACTTGAATATATTTTATTCAATACAATCCTTTGTTTTGAGAGTTAAATAATTTTATTTTAATCGTTGTAAATTTTTTTAGCGTCACGTCTTACAACTACTACTACTAATTAGGCTAATGGATTTAATTATTAAGAAAGTTATATTAATAGGAAATGTACCCACATTTGCATGGAACAGGAGAGTGGAAACACGTTTTGGAAAAACTACTCTCGGTATACCCGACCAAGATTCGAACCCAGATCTCCACGTCACCATCAGTCACGTGTTAGGGTGCCGTCTTTGACAGTGAGACCACTGATGTCTTTAAGGGAAAGGTTTATTGTTATTAATTTAAGGGTACCTATTTTAGGGGGAACTTTTTGAACCAACTGCTTATGTCCTAGCCCGATTTACATACTAACTTAATTACAGAATATAAACAAATCTTAATCTTTTGTCCGCTAATTAATCATTGCGAAATGTATTCCTTAATTATACTTTGTTTTGTCGTTTCTGGAATCAAACCCGGTAATCGTAATCCAGTATACAATCGTGCTAATTACCAAGCTAAGGTGTTTGAGTTACAAATGGTTAACTTGTGGTAAACTACTCTCATTAGTGTTAGAAATGGATTTTTAAAAAAAATCTCGGTTGGTTCGACCATAAATCAAATCGGGACCTTCCCATTAATGGTGTCCAAGGGTAGAGCGAGTTTAAAACTGTATGCCGTATGGTACGATATACCTATCGCTCACTATATGAACACTGAGCGCATGACTTATAAACTAACTTAATCTAGATCAAAGCCCTAAACACACACCTGGCCGTGTCAAAAAGCCAGAGTATCTGTTCAACCATACAGACTAATAATCAAACTAAATCTATTAATATAATTTGATGATAAACTTATCTCTAGATAAATACTAGAGTGCATGGGTGTGCTCCTTCAAAATAAAATATTTTACTTACTGGCAATATTTCAATTACTTCACACATGCAGTGTATGACCTTATCAAACAGATTGACCCTTGTTTCATGTAAAAGGACAGTAACACAAACTCATCCTGAAAGGTTAGCATATGTTAGTTATATGTGTCACCTTAAAACATACTTAAGAAAAATTATGTCCCAAATACAGTTCATCAAGTGACTGTGTCAATCACATAAGTATGTTTTGGACAAGAACAGAATTTATTATATTATTTAAATACGTTTATATGAGCACTTAATGAAATAAGAAAGCAGTTTTTTGGTGAAGTATATGCCTACTTAAATAAAGTGATAATTATTTGACACAAAATAAATAACACCCTTATAAATAGGCTTGTGCTACTTTTTATACATTTTAAACAAATTATTGTGAAAATTGTTGGACCTATTTGAATCTGGAATGCAATGAACATATTGAATTAAATGTTCAAGTTAAACAGAGTATTTTGAACAGAAAGCTTAGTATTCAATGTGTAATATTAGATTAAGTACTAGGTGTACCGATTGTGGAATTTTTCTTTGTGGTTTCCCACTCTACCTATACAACCTCAACCCACCCCATCAGACCCAGTGTACATACAAGGTATACCACCAGACACTCACTCGGCCACGTTGAGTCCATAGGTACTGGGGAGTGCTAGTTGCAGTCATCATTGATAACAACACTCACAAGTGAAACAACCAACTTTCAAATTGTTCGTTGTAAAGGCGTCCTGGTCCAAACACAATAGTTCAGTTACCAGTAATCCCACCCCCACCTCCCTCAACTCACCCCATTGCCCCCTTTCAATGAACAAATATTTTCAGACAAGTAACTAGTTGATATATTTGAAGATTGCTTACAGCTAGACAATATGCGAACATTTGCTTGAATAAAAAAAAACCACTGTATTCTACTTTCGCTTTGTAATTTTCTATCTGAGTAGGCATCTTTTGAGGGGTTTATTTATGGGAATAGGGTGGGGCTGCTACCTGAACCTAACTTAAGATAGTTTATTAGCACTGGAAGGCAATTTTTGTCTAATTTCTAGTAAAACCATCTTTAAAGTGACCTGTTATAAAAATGCCTACCTGATTGATGAATGTTGTCACTTTGGACTGCACGTAGAAATCCACGTGTTGAAGGACTCAATCTCTTTCAATGAGTGCAACCATTTTAACCTGGAGGTTGTGGTTCTGGTGTATGTATGTCTGTCTGTGACCCAGTGATAAACCACATGTGTAAAACTATCCCCCAAGTGCCCCAGGCCGAGATTAGAACCTCGACCTCCTTGTTACCGGCAATGCACAGTATAGAGAGATTGACGCTTTGTACAGTGTGTTTAATTTATTTTAATTATTAAGGGTGTTACATGGGAGCGCACTGAAAGCGTTGCAGCTGTTTCAAAATTCTGAATTATTTACGAAGTGGTTTTGATAAAAAAAATTTAATGGTTTTCAACAAAATTTTGGCGTAATCTTTGACAAGTTAAAGAGTTTAAACTTTAAGTTTAAAGTTTTTTTAAATGTTTCGTAGCTTATATAAAACCTTTTAAAAATACAGCATTTGCTTCAATTTGTTCTGTTGTAACCTTATCAAAACATGACTTTATTTGATAGAGGAAGGCTAGCTATAGGTCTCTATCATTTTACTTTTATCTCAGAAGTACAAATATTGGCGTGAAGCGTAGTTGAATAATTTTTTTAAATTTATAGCTTGATAGGAATCTGCTGATAGCGTTCACCTACATTTAGGTGAAAACCATATTTAAAAATATAAAACCACTCGTTCAAAAATGCAGGATTTCCAAACGCATAAAACGCCCTCCCCATGTAACACCCTTAACATACAGATTGTTTCAATATATATATGCCATCCTCCCAGCTATGGTCTATCGGTTTAAGGGATTAGACTTGCATTACTCTTTATTGCCTTGTACTTTTTTTTTTAGTTAGTTAAAGTCCACTTTCTGAACCAACTAATTATATCAGCACATGACTAATCACTAACATAAATCTAGAACAGACATAACAACCAGCCCCCAACGGTTCATTCATCACTAAGAAAGGTGAAACCCACATTTAAACAACGATAAATATTTAGTCCATTCCTGGAATCGAATCTGAGATCCTCAACTTAGTAGGCAGACTCGCAACCCGCAATGGTGGCCTGTACACGTGTGTTAGAACGTCAACCTTGTCTGGATTGCTGATAGTGAGGAGGTCATTATTTGGATCCTAGACGAGTGTAATGAGGGTTACTTTATCTTAATGGTGTTCTCCTCTGCTTCCATCCTACATTCTCCCTACTCCATTTGTATAAATATCCAGATAGGGTGGTAAGACGGGTATCGCTATAAGAACTAACGCTACTAGTAACAAATAAGTTAACATTCGTTTAAACCTCCTAAAGCAGGTTTTTCCTTCTCTAATCAAAGACAAAGAAGGGTTAGACTGATTTTTGGTTTCTGCGCACTAGGCCAATATTATGGTCAGATTGTCAACCGTTTAGATGTAAAATACATATTAGAATATATTAGCAAGAGGGGACGGAGCATTTTACCTCCTCAAGACTGCAATTAATCTTAATAAAACTATCATATTAACAACTGTCCAATTTTCACTAGAAAGTGCCCTATTTACTTAATATATGAGTCAACAAAGTAACTTAAGTCTGTTGAGATATTGCCGCCAAATAAGAACGACAAGCCGGGTCAAGCATGCGCAATATAATAGATTGGCTCAGCAAGTTTCTGTTGACCACTTTGCTGACTTCTATTACATTCTAGTAGGGGGGTGGAGGGTGAAAATTATTTAAAATTAATGCTGTCATATAAATAATCCTGCTATTTGTGTGGTTCGTGATGTCATATGGTTTTTGTTAGCGCTGCAGAAATTTACCGTTGGTTTTGAAAGTTTTACGGGCCTGATGTGATGAGTGACAGTAAGGTAAGAGAGTGGGTTCATCTATTTAAAAAAAGGTTACACCAATGTGCATAATGAAGAGTGCAGTAGATGACCAAGTGTGGTGACTGACAGTTTGGTGGAACGGGTGAACACAAAGATTCGTGAGTATCTTTATTTCATAAATACGTAACTTCCTTTTGAATTTCCGAAGGTTTCGTGGTCACTCATTCATGAAATTGTGGCTGAAAAGTTAGGGTACAAAAAACTGTGTGCCACATGGGTCCCAAAATTGCTGACTGAAGCACACAAACAGAAATGTATGGAGTCAGCCAACATGTTTTTGCAGCGTTTTGAAAATTAAGGAGATGAATTATTTTCCCATATGGTGACTGATGATGGGATTTGGATTTCGAATATGAATGTTAAGACAAAAGAACAATCGATGGAGTAGCGACATTCAACATCCTCAAAGACAAAAATGTTCAAATATGAACGCTCCATCAAAATATTCATGGCCACTGTTTTTTTGGGACTAGAAAGGTGTCTTACTTATTGAGTTTCTTGAACGAGAAACAACCATTAATGCTGCAGGATAGTGTGAAACCTTGAAATGGTTCAGACATGCAATACAAAACAAAAGACGTGGAATGCTGACATCGAGCATTCTTCTCTTGCACGACAATGGTCGAGTTTACACTGCAACTAAAACTGTTCAGCAGATTCAGCAGTTTGCGTGGGAGCTGCTGGACTACCCACCCTATGGCCCAGACCTCACTCCAAGCGACTAATAGTCTAATACGTGTTTCTGCACCCGAAACAGTGGCTGCCCTCTCAGCGATTTTCAGAAGAAAAGTAGCCGAATAAAAGTGTGAATCAATGGCTAGAACCACTGGCTCCAGACTTAGACTTTTTTGAAGTGGGTATAAAGAATATGGTACAAAAATATAAAAAATGTCTCGAAGTCAATGGATACTACAAGGAAATTGAAGTATGTATGTACGTATTTTTTAACGTGTAGGCCTAATGAAACTTTTCTATCCATGTCAGGTTTTTTTTACTCAATTAGTCCTTACTTTTGGATGCGCTGCTTCCACGTACGCATAATTATATCAAAGCATGGATTGTATCTTCAACCGTCAATCTTGATAGATATTGTATTATTATTGAGCACCGCGTCTTACTACCCGTTCGGGTTATACGCTTAAGTACTAATTATGCTAATGGATTAGGAATTGGGAGGGTTGAATTTTAGAGGAAGTGAATCCGCATTTGTGTGGAGGGAGAGTGGAAAACAATTTAGGAAAAGCCACCCCCAGTTCACCCGACCGAGATTCGAACCTCGATCTCCCCGTCCTCGGCAGTCGAGCTCAACACGACTAGCGCGTTACTAATACTAATACGATTTTATCGATGCTAACCACAAAAAAAATGTATTTTCTAAAATGTACTTCCTAATAATTCCTACAGTCGATAGCGTGTCTGTCCACTGAGTTAAGGGTCCCGGGTTCGATTCCTGGCATGGCCAAAATATTTATCATTGATGAAATATAGTTTTTCCCTTTCACAGAGATGAATTAACAGCTGGGAGCTGGTTGTTGTGTCTGTTCTAGATTTAATTAGGTTTATAAGTCGCGTGCTGATATACTCATTCGGTTCAAAAACTGCACGTTAAATACCTAAATTTAAAAAAATCCTTCCTATTAAAATTTAACTGTAAAGTTGTAAAATAAAGCAATGAATGTATGTCGAATGAATGGGCTAAATTTTAATACCTGGCTTAAGATTTGATATTTAAATTACACACATTGAAAATTCCCCTAAAATCTATAGTACGAATAATATACAAAAATAATAGCTTCAATACAGTGCATGCCCCTCCCACCTCCCTTTCCCCTGTCCCCTTATACAATCAATTTGATCAACTTCCCCCTTTTGCTACTCCTCCACAAAGTAAATATCATATATGTGCCACTGAATGGTTAATATGTTTAGTGATAGGTTTGTTCGAATTAAATGGTCGAAATTTCTGGTTTTTAACGGTTTTGTTTTCCACTAGAGAAAATAATGACCATTAAATATTAATAGTGAAAACATTAAACAAATTCAATTGGTGTGATCGATAGCGGATTTTGCTCAGGTACTAAATATTTCAACAATTCCATTCTATGAATCTCAATTTTTTTTATCACCGCATCTTATTACGTGTTCAGGTTGTACGCTTATGTACTAATTATGCTAACGGTTTTCGGGATAGGAAAGGTTATATATAGAGGAAGTGTACCCATATTTGCGTGGAGGGAGAGTGGAAAAGCATTTTGGATAAAATACCCTCAGTACACCCGACTGAGATTCAAAACTTGATCCACCCATCATCGGCAGTCTTGTCTACTGCTTTAGTAACGCCTTAGATCATGCGGCCACCGAAGCGGGTAGCCGCCATTTGAACATGCGAGACCATACTCCTCGTTCAGCCTTATGGTCTTAGAGACTGCGTAACTGATAAATCTACCCCGTCTTAAATATAAAAGTCCAACTCGATTTTGCCGAAGAAAATTCTTGTAATTGGGAACTGGGTTGCTCAAGGAAATGTATTTAGTTTTAAACGGGAAAGTAATCTACGCGTGTAAAGTGAGTGGATAAGTCTTTGCTCATTTCTGGAGCGGATATCTCCGCTCTCTTTCTCGTTCTCTAACATGGTACGACTCACTCCAATATGGTCAAACGTTCGAAGGGTTTAACTTCGACCATAGAACAAGGAGGATTAGGATCTTATACTTACTACTCCCAGACCGCTCACTAGCATGCACTGCAAACTGCAACACACAGTCTTCAGATGACGTCATGGCAACATAAGTACTGGTCATGCGCGCGGTGTAAGGAGTGGCTGCGTTTGCACCGTCTTGTAGTAAAGTTTAAGGTGGGGGTTTAGGGGAGGCGAGAAAAGGTAAGTGAGTTTGCAGTTTTTTATATCAAAAACCTTTTATTTTTGCCAAAATAAGTAAAATATTGTTCTAATAGTAACAGAGAGTTTAATTTTCTTCACATTGTGAGCTCGACAGTTGTTGAATATCTGTAATGAGCATAGCAGCATTAGATGAAAAACTTTTTAAATGAAGAGAATAAGTGTTCATTATATTCCAGGACATCCTTGACAGATATTCATTATAAATCTAATTCCAGATATCGGCTACAGTAAACATATATGAGGACCAAAAATAATATTAAAAGTACGATGATTTGCTTTGCTTGCATCCAGAATACTGTTACAGTTATTTATTTTGAATTTCTTAAGCTACAACAAAAACGAATTATAAGTTTTATAGTTGAGTTTGGGTTCGTGAGATTGTACTCAACCTAAATTTCAAGTAGCCTATATTCTGGATGTTTTCTTAAAAAAAAGGTTGTTATTTCTGTTCGTCAAATGATTAGCTGAGTATTGTCTGCTTGCTCCTTGCTGTAGAAGATTTTCTCCCGAGGTTTTTTATTGGACGAAGTCACTGTCTTGACAGAAAATGTCGCAGTGCTGTCATCATGTGACCAGAGATCACTGTCACGGTCAGACTTCCACGGCAGCACTTTCGTGAGTCAAAAAATGTTGATAGGATAGTGCTGTTTCGTCAACTAGCACAACCAACGTGTGAACAAGTTAGTAGCCCACTGCCACGTCATTGTGACACTGAAACAATTTCCTACTAACGCTAAGCAGCTTGTGTCTCACAACTTAAACTAAAATGTTATTGAACATTCATTTAGCTGGTTAAGCAGCTCAAAGAATATGTCCTTATCATCTCGAAGAAAGTTATTTCAGACCGATAGAGGACTTTACATTGCTAGCTCCTTTAGAAGAGTGTTTGATGCACCCAGGATATCTCTTCGTGTTACCCATTTTATTTTGCACTTATGCTTATTTGTCGTTCTTCTACTTACCTCGATGACAATCAGTTATTCAACCACTCTAGCAACAGTCTGTACAAGTTCAGCCATTTTCACGGTGGTTGAGGTATTCACTGTCACACTATCACACTGATTTCAGTACAACACGTGAACAAATACTGCCATAGCGGTAATTATCGCTCACTGTCGTGCCTTCTATGCCGCGACAGTCCTGTCACTATGTGGACAAGATTATATGCACGGGCAGTGGCACAAATGGCATCAGGGAAACTGTTAATCCTGTTGGTCACGCCAGGTAAGAATACAGTAAAAAGTCTTCTCTCAGTTGGTAGCGCGTCTAGCTACTTAAATAACGGTGCTAGGTTTGATTTCTAGCGTGGGCGAAAGATTTTTAATTTGGTTAAATTGTAGGCTCCCCTTTCACACCGATGAATTAACAGAGAGGTGACTTGGTGTGGTGTCTGTTCTAGAATCAAGCTATTTTATAAGTTGTGTTCTGATATAATCAAGTGGTTCAGAGAGCATCCATAAAATACTCCAATATAATAAGTATGTGAATAGGATCTGATACTTAAGAGCGCGTTTCAGCTGACGAGCATCGTTTTCACCTTTTATTAAAAGTAAATTTGAGGAGGAGCTCAAAAGCTGTTTGGGTATCAGTATAGAGTGTGAAGACCTCTTTGTCTACCACTTGTCTCTAATCTGTCAGGATGACTGAGACAAGGAGGTATAAGAGAGGCCATCACGAGAAAATACACACATGGTTGGAGGTTTTCAGTAGTAGGCAGTGGTCTCACACTCAAATTAGTCGAAGGGCCGGATTCGCAAACTTGGGGCGTGTTGCGAACCATTACATAGAAACATGTTTGATTAAATATATTCTATACTTTTGTTTTTGCAGCGTATCTTAACTTCCCGCCAAGACTGTGCACGTTCTAATCATGCTTGGAGGTAGAGGATGAAGAAGATATCATTTAGAGGAAATGTGGCTGAATTTGAACGAAGGTAATGTTAGAAACCATCTAGGAAAAAACAACCTCTGAACACCCGGTTGGAATTCGAACCCTGACCTCCCCAACACCAGTCAACTAGTCCAGATGAAACTGATGTTTAATATCCGTGCCCAACGATATAGATATTTACTAGCTATTTTATGCAATGTATTTTAAAGCATTAATACACATTTAAAATATTTAATAACTTATATTTCGCCAGATATGAAAGTGGGTCAACGAAATACTCAAAGCAGTATCTATTAAATTATGTAAATAAAAGTTCCCACAATCAAGAATATAAATAGATAAAAATATACAGTAAAATTTGATAGAGATACTAGTGTTTTTTGCTGTTCAAAATTAAATAAACACTAAAAATAAACCATTGTATTTTGTGTGCGTATATGAATGAGGACCTGAAAGTAATATAAAAGTGTTGCAGACAAGCGGGTTGGCCACATATGTCTGGTGAGTTGGATGCAGCCCGTGGGTCGTTAGTTTGTAAACCTCACTCTACAAGTTTTATTAATTACAGTGGGTAGACAGATTATTATGTTAGTGGCAATCAAAATTTGAGTGCGTGTCAGTGGTCTGGGGTCAAGTCCCAAAACTACTATCTTCATTAGCTATTCTAATACCCTTCGGTGTCTGAATGGTCTAAGTTGTCACTTTAGTAATAGACCAGACCACCAATGATGGAGAAATCGGGGTTCCAAACCATGTCGGGTGTATTGAGGGTGGTTATTTTCTAAATTGTTTCCTCCTCTCCCACTTCACGCAAATATGGGTACACTTCCTCTAAATTCAACCTTCCTCGTCCCAAACACATTAGAGTAATAGAACATATGCTTACATCTCTAATGGATATTAAGATGCACTGCTAAAGAAAAGACTATTACCAAACAACGTCTGTATACAACCATGAACCACCATGTTCAATGGAACGGCCACGGCTAACGAACATCGGAACTCCAGTTTGAGCGTCACGTAAACCAACGATCGATCAACCAATGACAGCCAGAGTCCCGTGGTGCACTTGGGGGTTAGAGATACAGTAAAGTGGTTCTCACATAATATAGAGTCGGGTATTGGTGTAAAGGACATTTCTTAAGAAAGTAAAAATACTTTTTCCCCCGGTCAACATCGATACATTTTACTTTATTATAAGAACTATTTTATATTTTTAGAACACAAGACTTGACTAAGTTATAATTAGAGGAACTTTTTTTTATTCAGTGTTTTTAGGCCCGGTATCTTACAAACATTAAATCTGGACCGTTTTTACACATAACTTTGACTTTACTTTTACAATTACAATATGAATTTCCTTTTTAATATTACAACACAGATTTTGGCTCTTAATTTAATTGAAATTCAACTAACCCTTGCTATATGAACTATATTAACTTTTATAGGTCAAAAAGTTTATTTATATTTAAAACGTGCTTTAGGTAGATTTGTTCAGTATTAACGCGGCTGCCTCGGCCAGCGAGATGATCTCAATAGCGGTCAGACCATATTGATTAGAATATAATGGTCTACGTAGTTTTCTGGACTACTTCTATATTCTGTATAAGCCTATACTCCCTTTTGCCCTTCACACAAAGCTGCCCTTTTTTATGTCAATAAGAAAGAGGGGAGATAAAAACACGAAACATCTTATTTCTAATGTAAAGAGTAAAGCTGCTTTTAGTTTTTAGATATATTAAAAATGTATGTTGTTAGTCTATCAACAAATTACGATATTTGTTAGAGGAAGGCTATACATAGACCCTTTTTCCACCAAGCCTAGTCTCATAGCTCCGCAAATGTGCTTAAAATGTCGTTAAAAGCTAATGTCACATTTTCACACATTTATTTATACTAATAAAACTCAAACTATAGGGTCGTTAAATAAAAAGAGTCCTGTTAGACTCTTTCTACTTTATTTTGATGTTAGCCATATTTTGAAATAAAGCATCGAGGAATTAAATATTGCGTTAGAGCTAAACGTCTAGCTTACTAAGGCGGCGCCCTTAAGCGAAGTCTTCTAAACACTCATGTTACAATCACATGACCTGATTCGGTGGTAATAGAGTGGACTAAGGCGTCAATCTCGCAATCGACTGGACTGCCGATAGTAGGGTGATTGGGGGACGAGTCCCGGTTGGTAGTACTGAGGTTGCTTTTCATTAGATGGTTTTCCATTTCCCCTCCACACAAACATGAGTACACTTCCTCTACGTTTAACCTTCCTCGTCCCTATCACATTAGTGTAACTAGTATATATGCTTATAGCCCGGACGGTTCACGAGACGCGATGCTAAAAACAAACAAAAAACAATCTCATTATTCCACTCTCAAGCGCCGAAGTTGGCGTTACAATGGTGTATTAAACCAGGCAATTTTAAAAATAAAATGTATTGGGATTAAAATATTTTCTAGAAAGCTTGAGTCTCAGTATTTTTTAAGTTTAATAACGTTGTTAGTATTTTATAGCCTTTCACATATTAATAACCATATTCAAACTAATTATGTGCAATCAACTTTCCTTGTTTTGTTTAAAATAGGAAATTGTTTCATGAAATACTGATAATGGCGCACTGACGATATTACGGCTTCTTAATTACAAGCAGAAATATAAAGTTTGGTCCAATGTGATGTCATAACAGCCATTTAATGATAAACCGATATATTTTTAAGCACTTAAGCCGTTCTGGTTATACGCAAATATAGTAATTACGCTAGTGTGGCAGCGATGAGGAAGCTTTAATTTTTAGAGAAAATGTATTTACATTTGCGTGAAGGGAGAGTTGAAAACCATATAGGAAAAAACACCCTCAATACACCCGAACGGGAATCGAAACCCGTTCACCTCGTCATCGGCAGTCCAGTCTATTGCAAAAGAGACTCCCTATATCATTCAACCACCAAATATATTTATCAACTATTTACTTCCCCCGCTTCGGTGTCCGCGTGGTCTAACGCGCTACTCTCGCAGTAGACTAGACTGCCGATGATGGGGAGATCATGGTTTGAATCTTGGTCGAGTGTACTAAGGGTGGTCCTTCCAAAATGGTTTTACAATCTCCATCCACGCAAATGAGGCTACACACCCTATATATAACCTTCCTCATCCCTAAAACCACTAGCGTAATTAGTACATAAGCGTATTACCCGAACGGGTAGTAAGACGCAGTGCTAGAAAAAAACTATTTACTTTTGTTAGGATGAACAGTAATTATTATTCTAGCCCAGAATGTCGCTTTATACTGTCACTTGCGTGAAAGTATATTTTTAAAAGTTTGTTCAATGGAAGGGGTATTAGGGATAGATATGACATGGCCGTATCACAACCATCTGCCTCATATCCCCACCTAACACCTCTAAACTCCCCCAAAATCACATATATAAAATATCATATGAATAATAGTATGTGATATTAATAATTAAAATTAAATTTAAATCCATTCAATACTCATTACTGAAATAATGAGTTTTCTTGTCACCACCCGTTTGGAGTAGATGCATATATACTAATTACGTTGTTGTGTTAAGTATGAGACAGGTTGAGTTAGAAAAAATTGTACCTGTATTTTCGTGTAGGGAGAGTGGAAAATGATTTTAAGAAAAACAACTCCCTAGTAGACCCAACCGGAACTAGAACCCTGATATCTCAGTCATCGACAATTTAGTCTATTGCTATAGTAACGACTTTGGAACTATTCATCCAACGAGGCGGGTATTGTTACTGTTAGTTCAGGAAGTCTGTCAACAATAATGACCTTAGTTGTGTCGTCAATTTGTACTGTATAAATAAATACCTTTGCTATTGTTTTGAAAATCTCCTAAAGAACTTTGAAAACTTTTAAATTATATTTTCGCTTTTATAACTTTCAAGAAATAAAATGATAATATAAACCCTTTTTGTGGTTCGGGAGGATGTTTTAATCTGGTTTTTAGAAAATATGCATTACACATATTGTGAATGGTTTTATTAAAATTTATTTAACTTTTCTCACCACCACCAGTATAATATTGTTAAAGTCTTGACCATTACCTAAAAAAAAAAACTGGACAAGGTCATGAAGGATGGAAAGAAAAGTATCAGATAAAATGCACCGAATTGGCGTTTAGTGAATGGACCGAAAAACCACGATTGTTTTAAGTTGCGTTTCATTAAGTTTTATATCCCTTTGAATTAGTTCAACAAGTTGTTAGAATAATAGTTATATTTGCCCTTTTAGTTTACAAACAACAGTAGGACTTGTGTATGAAGGAACTTTAAAAAAACACTGTCCGACACTTTAGCTAAGTCCATAGCGTGTCTGTCTATTGAGTTTAGGCTCCCAGGTTCGATTCACGGCATGGCTGGAAAATTTATGATTGGTGAAATGTGTGTTTCTCCTTTCACAGTGATAAATTAACGGCCTGGGGCTGGATGTAGTGTATGTTCTAGATTTAAACCGGTTTATAATTCGTGTGTTGATATAATCAGTTGGTCAAGAAAGTGCACGTTAAATAGGCCTACCTCAAATTTAAAAAAAAATACAAACATATTTCTTAGCGATCAACATTGATAACATTTTACTCTGTTTTTATTATTATTTTATTGGTATTGATAATGTTCATCAAAAGTGAGATCTAAGGGCCTACATCACATGACTTAACGAATAAATATTTTAACACTATTTTAGTGGCTTTAATATTTGTCAAAAAATGTTTCTTCCTATCATAATCGGACTGTACACATTTCTATGTATTAAACTATTTATTTACAAAATATATTATTAATTATTGAAAACGCATGCTATTGCGCCACCTAAAGATTAATAATCTTCTATACACATTGCTGGCCAAGTGGTGTACGGAGTTAAACTGGCAGTGCGTCTCTCTGGTCTCTGTGAAGAAAGGTCGGTTGGGGGAGGGGGTTAGAATCCTGGCCTAGTGCTCTGATTAGGACTTTACACATTAAATCTTCACGTCCTTTTTCCCGATTATTCTGGTGAATCTTCTTTCAGCTACGTGGAGTTTTGGAATCACTGTTATAGGTTATCTGTTTTTAGTTTATTGTAGTATACTGTCAAAAAATCTACAAACAAATCGTTGAGTGCACGTTTAATAAATTAGATTAAAACTACAATTATACGATTCATGGCATTGAAATCGTTGTTAAATCATGTCAAATAAAAGCTCAAGTTAGAAAATATTGGAGGAATTGACCCTGGGTTTAAAATGAGATTATCTTTAGTCCATTCTTGCACACATCCATTTTTATTTTAATAATAATAATAATAATAATAATAATAATAATAATAATAATAATAATAATAATAATAATAATAATAATAACGTCTTTATTTGGGTGAAGTTAAGCCCAGCGCCTTTTCTTACACTTAACTCCTTAGTAATAAAGCATGTTCATATTTATACTTATGTGCTATTAATAATTAAAGACTTATTTATAATGTGTATACTAAAATAATAATAATAGTAGTATATTTACCTCACAGCTCTTCATATAATTGTACTTTTATGGACATAAACAAATGTGGAAAGCATAATTAAATAGAGAGAGAGGGAAAAGTAATTAAAACACAAAATCATACCATACAAATTCACATACATCCAAACATTATGGAGTTAGCAAATCATTAAAATATATATATATATAAATGCATTCTATACATAATAAGGATGATAATAATAATAGTTTTAATTTAAACACACACTCCTACTGTATCCCCTCACATTTACGATCTAGAGTCTGCTCGTAGACGTTGAACAAGCTTATGCTGAGAATATTTTATAGTGGCAGCAGTTTTAATATTTAGATCGAGAACATTTCATGAACGAGCTCCAGAAGCAGTAAAAGTGAAAGAATAGCAGTTATACTTGTGAATAGGGGTGGATAGTGTGTGGGTATCACGTGATAGGGGTGCCGTCCATCGTCAAGTCATAGCCGCGCCGGTCAAGTTTGTATAATATGTATAAATATAGTCACGGGATCTTAAATAGAAGAGAAATCTTACTAACGTGTTTTGAAGTTTTAGTAATCTACTCTCAGGTTCAATAGTCAAGTCAATGTAAACTATATCACAGTAATCAAAGGGAGGAATTATCAGAGTTCAAACAAATGATTTTCAAGAGCAGCAGGACGAAAGTTTTCAAGTTACTTTAATAAATGCAAAGACGTGAAAACCTTTTACAAGTAATATGAATTACTTGGTTAAACCATATATATATATATATATACTGTATATATAATGTGTACATATACTGTATGTATATGCATATATGTATTATATAATATATATATTATATGTATGTATATAATTTATATATTATATATATATATGCCACGATTGTTTTATATATATGCCACGATTGTTTTATATATATGCCACGATTGTTGAGCACAGGTAGGTACTAAATGAATTATATTATTTTGTATTAAATATTACATTAGAAAAGTTAATAGAAAACTTAGTTTATTTGAGCTTATAGTAATAAAATTAGATCCACCATTATTAACAACCCATTATAAGCTGCTCAGGTGTGCACTGTATTAAGATCTGAATTCATTAACGGAAAGGAATTATATAATATAGATGTGAAGGAGAAAACAAGTTTATTTGTAAATCATATGCATACATAAATTATGTTTGATGACCTGAAGACAACCCGGTAGGTCGTCAATAAAAATTAAAAACAAAAGCGATCCAAGAAGCATCGGTTTTAGATTTATTTAATTTAAAATGCTTTAGGAGCACCACAGATTCCGATAACGGTGAGAATATTTTCATCAATTTTAGTTTAAATTCTTCAACAAGACGAAAATAAAAAAAACTTTTACACCTCTTGAAGGCTTATTGGAACTGTAATTGCTAAAACAGCTGAGAACACAACATTATCTTGGCGTTTTATTTAGCAATCATAGTATTATTATTTTGAGCTTAAATAGTAGTTCATTAATACCTGTAACTAAAGACGACCATGGCCATTCTCATATTTTATTCTAATTGGGTTGGGATGATAAATAAATTATTTAGAGGAAGTGTATTCACATTGGCGTCTAAGAAGAGTAGGAAATGATCTATGAAAAACCACCCGAGCGATATTCTAACCACGACTTCCCGTCACCGTTAAATCAGCCCGGACGAGAACTAAGTATTAGTTTGTGTACTCACTGTAACAGGCTCCTAAACAGTTTATTCTTGAAAATAAGTTTGTTGTCACTTTTAAAAGTAATATAAATAGGCTTTCATTACCTGCCATTGTAAGGTAAATGGTACGGAGCTCCGCACGGACTGTCTCGCTTTATTGTTTAAAAATGGATATATTTACTCAAAGCTCGTAATATATATGAAACGAAATAATTTACACTAGCAAATCCAAGCATAAATTGCACTATACTTATGTAAAACTTTTTTGATTCGTGGTTTTAAATTTTATAATTTTATTTTTAAAGAATTAATGTCCTCATTTGTATGTTTGGACCAATAAAAAAGATTGATATTGGGTCCACAAGGGTCAACACTTCGTATTAAAATTTCGACTTCCGACAAAAACTTTCGATATTTTATTAGGTGTTGCACATCTTCAGGTTATCCAATTGCTATTAAATTTCGCATTTATAAATTTTGACCAATAAAAAGTGTAAATATTGACTATTGAGTCTAAAATGGAGATAGATCATTGCTGTACAAACATTTCTCCTAAGAGGTTTAGGGAAAAGTAACATAAACTTTTTGAGAGACTTACTTATATTTAATTACTCCATGGCATTGGAGAATTATTGCGTTAAAACTTAAGTAATACTTCATTACAATTAAGCTCACTAAATTGAATTAATATGTGTGTTAATATCTCAGAAATAGTTAGTTTTATAAAAATATATTTCAAATAAAAGTTTTTAATTTTTAATAGTACTACAATTTTGCAATGATAAGTTATTTAGGAGGTATCTCAAATAGTTGCGGAGATACGGAAATTTACGCTTCTGTAGGGTACCCTAAAATTCATTTTCATAGGAAAATGTAAGTAGCCATTTTATTTGTGATATTAATCAACGCCTTGATACAAATTTTAATCAAAATCGTTGAAGCTGAGTTTGAGAAAATCGTTTTTTTCTCTTTTCGATTTTTATTAATCTACTCTTAATTTTAGGGTTAAACAGACACACAGACAGACGGCATTGCAAAAAGCACTTTTTATGGTTCGGGG
>CABFWO010003789.1:1185-18379 GCA_902155825.1 Timema genevievae
GGGGGGGGGGGGGGGAGGGGGGGGGGGGGGGTTCTAAATCTACCAAACCAATAGAAACAACATCTCAATTCAGTGTGGTATGAAATTGAAATTTAGCAGGCACAATTCCAAATAATTATTGAGTCTGAACATTTAAAATGGAACTCCAGGAAATTAAGGGGGGAGGGAAGAATTTATAAAAAAAAACTTTTAGATGTAGTAGAAAATTGAAATTTGGCTGGCAGATAGAAGTACAACTAATAGATAACGAAATAAGTCTTAAAACTATAAGTGTTTAAATGGGAGTTAAAAAATTATGATTAGGGGGGGAGGGGAAAATTTTCAAAAACTAATAGAAACAATTACGGATAGAACAATTTGTTTAATAAGCTAAGGTGCTTACTTGAGTGATTCTTTCAAATTAATTCATTTTTAAATAGTAAATTTAAACTATTTCTTTTGGTGTTCATAGCAAGACCAATGCTCTCACGTAAAAGAGACATTGTTATCTTTCTTGCAGTTGTGCCCTAAATGTAAGTATTTTTTCAGCTATTTAGATTTAGTTTTGTTTATTAGCTAGTAAATGTAAACATTTATTTTGGTGTTCATTTCAACAATGTTTCCACGTAAGCAAGCAAATATTGATGCAAAGACTGCAAATATTTAAAAAATATATTTTGGTTCCTTCTCATAGGTAATATGTGGCTTCATCGACATACAAAGTTCTCGCCTCACACGTGTCTGAAATTGTGTTTTTGGTAGCTTAGATCAGGGTTTCTCAAACTGCGAGGAGCGAGGGGATTCAAAGTGAGGCTCAGCATCGTTTTATCTGTGAACTAATTGTTCACTTCCTTCGACTTGCTAAATTCTGATTGACTGTAAAAAATTAATATTCTGTTTGACCTATGAAGCAATACAATTAATTTTGATCTTTGCATCCACATACATTTGTATGAAAATAATTTCTCAACAAGTATGATAATTTAAATTACAGAAATCGACTGGAATTTGAAAAAGGCCTTGCTTTGTGTGTTATAAAAACAAAAGCTGACACGAACCATCTCTGTGATAGGGAAAAAAAACTCATTCTTCCAAATGACAAGTACATATTTTTCATGAATAATATTTCCGTCATAAAATGTTAAAACAAACGTGATATTTTATGAATATTTTACAACTTTACTATTCTTAATAAACTTCTACAAAGTTATTATCAGAAAATAAAGATATCAATGAAATAATAAATGCCTCATTTTTGTGTTTTAACGTAAAACGTTTTTTTTCTCTAAGAAAGTGAGGCTTAACAATTACTTTTAATGTTCATGAAAGGCTCATGTGCATAGAGTTTGAGAAAACCTGGTTTAGATGATTCGCTAGAAATGAGTTAATTTATCCAACTTAAATATGAGCGAAGACGTGGGCAAACTCGAGTAAGTTAATATAATTATAAAAATGAATGGTTGATTAATTCATTTAACAAAATCAATAAACAAATATACGCAGAAAGATAGATAAAATATACTTTGGCATTAAAAAGTTCAAAATTCAAAATAATACAAAATTATTAACATGGAGTGGCCACATTTATATGCTAATTACTCAAAACGAGTACGAGTACAAAACTTTTTAATTGTGGTACAAAATAGTACAAGACTTATTCAAAGATTTGGCATTGTAAAAAGTTTTAAAAAATCGGTCTTTGGAAAAAGGATAACATTCCATGAATATGATAAATTAAACTGAAATAGCCATTTTGTAGACTTTTTTTTATAAGCTACCTATTTAATGAAAAAAGTGAATATTTTGGTCTCCTATCATGCTTAAAATCGGCCTTGAAGTTTCGTCGAGTGGAAAAGGGATAATATTTCTGGAATGTTAATCTTTTTCTACTCAACAGTGAATTTATAAAACTTATATTAATAACATTGAACCATTCAATTTTACAGTCGTTGCACATGTGTTGCGGTAGAAAGATGCGTTCAAAGCTGCAGCATTAAACTAATTAAATGTGAAATACTGAAAACAAGTCCTTTATTGGTTTTTGCAACACAACAAATAAAATGAAAGTTAAACTATAATTAAATAATGTTTCCAATATCGTATAAATCCTACGTTTTGTTATTGTAAAGAAAATAATCTTTAGGGTGAAGACCGCCACCATACAAAGTAATCAAGTAGCGGCTCTTTATCAAATAATAGAGTTTATGAAAACATGAGAGAAGAGGATTATAGACCATTACTGACCTAACCCTCCATATCGCCTACCAATACTTTGTCAGTCGTAGTGCGCAGTTACTGCCAGTTTTTTTTTTAAATTTAATATAGTGAGTCAAGGCCGTAGCCAGCCAATAATTTCAGGGGGGGTTTGGTGGGCCCATACCCAAATTGACGGAGGCTAGAAAAAATTCTAAATAAAAAACTGTTCTAGAAGCTATCTGAAGTGTTTTTTATGGCAACACTACCCCTTAACTATCGGAGGCTAGGACAAATTCTAATTATATAAACGGCTCTAGAAGCTCTCTAAAGTGTTTTTTTATGGTAACATAACACATTAACTGCTGAAGGCTAGGACAAATTCCAGATATTAAACAGCTCTAGAAGTTCTCTAAAGTGTTTCTTTATGGCAATATAACCCCCTAACCGCCGAAAAATAGGAACAATTCTAAATATTAAATACCTCTAGAAGCTATCTGAATTTTTTTTTATGACAACATAACACTATAACTGCCGAAGGATAGAAAAAATTCTAGATAATAAACACCTTTGGAAGCTCTCTGAAGTGCTTTTTATGGTAACATACCTCCCTAATTTGTACTTGTACCTTGATTTTGATATTGTTTGAGCCATAAATAAAGCCATATATATTTTGTTCATAAAATTTCGGGTTGAACCCCGAACCCCCCCCCCTGACTACGGCTTTGTATTGAGTTAAAAATTTATTATTTTTAATTTTTAACTCGCTATTAAATATTTTTTGTCATAAAACTTATATTAGTTGCTTATTTACCTTCTGTCAAAGCTTTGAGTGGAAAAGGGATAACATTCCAACAACTTTAATTATTAATAATTAATAAACTAATGAGAATTTCCCCTTGATATTTTAGGATTGAATGCTTGCCCTGGACTACTATTGCCTAATGTTAACCTTTTCGATAAAACTTATAGTTTTGTCATTAAACTTGTTTTTCAATTTTACAGAGAACTAGGTAAACTTGAATGTTATCCTTTTTTCCCACTCACCGAAACACAAAACTTGGGCAATGCAAAAAGTTCATAATACAAAAGTGGTACCACAGGTTAATGTACGTGCTGCTATACCTTGGGAAGTAGTAAATTGAGAGAAGACAAATGTATTTGAAACGGTAGTATATACTATTTAACTAAACATTACACACCTCGCCATATAGTAGGATCACTGCAAATCATAACGAAAGTTTCCGGAGACAGCATAGACACATTTTAAATGAATGGTCTAAAAAATAATTTTACAAAAAGTCATTTGGCCTAACAAACAAGTAGCAGAGCTAACTATTGATTTTTAAATTGTAAATAAATGATGGTTTATAAAATTCTATTTTCATAGAAACAATTATAAAATGCAAACCAATTTTTTGCACATAAAATTGATACCATCTTACTATTTTATTATTGTTATTTTATAGGTATTGACAATATTTATGAAAAGTGACAGCTGCAGATCATGAATATATGAAAATTATTTTAATAACATTTTTAACTATCAAAAAAGTTCCTTACTATTTAAACAAACTGTAGCAATTCAAAATAAGAGAACATAATGAGGAAGGTGAATTTAAGAGATAACATTAGTAGAAATATGTGAGGGCGGGGAAAAGGGGATTGAAATCCATGTATTGCAATCAATCTGTCTTTGTAATTAATTGGTTCTGTGGATTGTAAGACGATACCTGATATGTTATCTTGGTCGGTGGATCTTTCGATTTTCTCAAGAGAAGCTGGAACTAATTAACCCGCCAGTTTGTGGCCCCTAATCTTAAGGTGTAACTCTCGCAATATACTGGATTGCGTATAAGGAGAGATTGAGATTCGATTCACCGTTATTTTTTCCCATTATTTAAAGTGTTTAACGTTTACTTTCTGAACCGACTGATTATCTCCACACATGACTCGTAAAAAAAAACCTCCATGGCCTCAGACCATAATCGAGCCAGATCCGGCCCCGTGGTGCAGTGGCCAGTGCACCTGGCTATGAAACTAGGGGTCAGGGGATCGATTCCCAGCTGCTACCAGGGTATTTTTATCTTAAGGGAAACTATCCCAACGGTCATCAGGGGTTGGTTAGTTAGGTTTAAGTTATGTTTAAGACTCCCAATGGCTCACACCTTCATAATTACTTTCATCACATCATCTGATTGCGCGGGCGTGTAGACAACCTTCATAAGTGTACTTTGGGCAATGCTCTATGCTACCAGAGCGACGAATAGTCTACATACAGGCGCCAGGACTGAATGTCATGTACCTCCCGATCAGTACATTGTGCCATACGCTACATTATTATTATTAGCACCGCGTCTTACTACCCGTTCGGGTTATACGCACTTACGCTAATGTTTAATGGTAGGGTGATTGTGAGATGAAATGGAAGACCTACAGTTTAACGTGGAATCCGAACCATGGTGGAGGCCTGGCATTCCTCACATTCACAAGTTGTGATTAATACACATCTTGTCAGAGGTGAAGGCAGGGTTTGGCAATCAGATAAATCTGTGCCGGGACCGAAGATTGAACGCCGGACCCTCAGCACAGAAGTCCAACACCTTACCCCTAGACCACCAGGTCACCCATACGCTAAAAAAAACCAAAAAAAACCCGAACTATACACAGCGAGCGGCCGCCGTTTATTGGGGAAGAAAGTGCAAACTTATGTGGATATAGGGTGTAATGTGGCCAGCACAACAAACCCTGCGGCCGTTGATCTCAGGTTTCTTAGACCGGATACGCTAATTTTGATTCAAAAACCTCATATTGTGTCGAAGCTGAGTTGACCCCGTACCAAACCCAATGCTTCACAGAAGAATCCGGAAGTGCCGGGGATCGAACCCGGGACCTATGGATAGGTAGTCAGGAGCTCTGACCACTGGACCACAGAGGCGGTCGCACACAATTTGTAAACTAACTTAAATCTAGAACACAACATCCAATTAATTCATCACTGTAAAAGGGGAGACCCACATTTCGAAAGTGATGGATTTTATTGACCACACCGGGAATCAAACCCGGGACCCTTATCTCAGTAGGCAGACAATATACCGAGTGAGCTAAGGTGTCCGACAATCAGTTGTATTGAGGGTGATTTTTCTCTTAATGTCCTTCCACTCTCTCCCACACTCAAATTCGGGTACATTTCCTCTAATTTGTATATTTTCATGACTACCCAATTATTGTAAATATGCCAATATCCCGGACGAGTGGTAATGGTAGCGTACGTACTCTCCTCATCACAGGTGGTGCTCCGGTTGGTACAACTGGTTTTACGAGAGATGAACTGGTTCCGCCCCATCCATCTCTGATTGGAGTCTTAATAGGCCTCGTTCCTCACCTCTAACCCATTAGAGCAATTATCATATATGCTTTAACCTGAACAGGTAGTCAGACACGGCGTTTAAAATAAAATGGCCCACAAATTGAAACCAAACGTCAGTTACTCTAAAGTTATTTGGCCTAAAATGGATTTTGAGTAAAAAAAAATTTTTAAGTTCAACAAAACTCAGTTGGTCTAAAGAAGCAGTTCCCAAACTTTCTCGACTCGTGAACCCCTTTCACAAACATCTGATTTATTTAATTTTATACCTAATTTTTTTATGAAATTTAGTTATTAATTGTAATTAAAATGTTTAATACCTTTAAATTAACCTAATATAGCTCGGTAGGTACTTTGGGATACCCCACCAAATATGATGGAATAATATTGAAACTACTTAAGTAAAGGTTCAAATAATTATACATTGGCTTAAAAATTAAAACTGAAAGTAAATAAACAAAGTACTGTAGTGACATTTTCTTATCTTTACTGTCACAATATTATCACATTTCATATGTTTTTAAAGTGGTACTGAAAATTGCTTCATTGACATAACTGAAATACCCTCCTTTAATCACAAAATTCCATGCCGATTTAAGATTAAAAATTGTTAGCAAGTTTTAACAGTTACTCACCTCTTCACGTGACTTAGTGAGAAGGATGCGCTTGCTTTGGATGGCACAAAGCTTTAAAATCAGGAACCACAGACGATAAATAAAGTCTCGAGTCACTTTCAGCGCTGAGCCTGTTTCTGTATTTATTTTTTAAATAGGCATATCAAGAAAAGGTTTCTCGCTCAAATACGTAGAAGAAAATGGTAACAAAGCTGTAATAGCTTTATTCTTCAACAATGAGAACACCTCCTTTGAACTTAACCAGAAACTAATTAATGACAAAGATTTTTAGATTTTCTTTAAATCAAAATCAGTGGAAATTTCAATGAGTTGCTCTTTTTCACTCACGCTTAATGTGGATAATTTCAAAACTGCTATCTCTTCCAGAGGATTGCGAATCCAATTGTTATTATTGGAGATGGCTGGGAAATATTCTCTGAAGGTTTTCCCAAGTCCCTTCAAGTGTTCTATAACCACGTTCTTTACATTTTCGTCCAAAGAAAGCTGATTTTCTACCATGAAGTTGTGAGGGGTATCAAAGCACTCCGTTTGATTGCTAATTAAACATGTTTCCCAAAACTTATTTTTTATGAACGACTCGATATGGTATTGCACAGTAAAAACGTTAATATTTGACCGCTGAAGAGAAAGGTTTAAACTGTTTATTTTTGAGAAAATCTCTGCCAAACAGGCCAAAGCCTTGAGCCACATTTGATCTTGCATGCATTTTGCTTTGTGAAAGGGACGGTTGGTAAGAAAAATGAAAACTTCGTGTTTAAGTTCAAACAATCCTTTAAGAGTTCTACCTGAGATAACCACCTGACTTCAGTGTGCGACGATAAACCGTTGTCCTCACAAAGTGCTCCAAAAATCCGCCATTACAGAAATATTTTGGAGAACCGTTTGGAAGATTTCGCGAACTGCTAATCTAAAGTGATCTAACCTAATTATTAACTTCACAAAAATTCAGTTGACTTAAAGTAATTTTGCCAATACTTTAGGTCAAGAGACGTGTATACGATGTGTTTTGTTTCTGATTGGTGTCCCATCCACGCTCAATGCAAATGCGAGTACAGTCCCTTTAAATACAACCTTCCTCAGCCCTAACACACTATCGTATTTGGTAAATATGTGTACAACCCGTATGGGTAGTAATACGCGGTGTTAAATAAACAGGTGAGGCTATTGGGAGGAGAAATGAAGAAGTTAGGCCTCGGTGGCCGTGTGGTCTAACGCGCTACTCTCGCAGTAGACTAGACTGCCAGATAACGGGGAGATCATGGTTCGTTTCTCGGTCGGGTGTACTGAAAGTTTTTTTTCAAAATTGTTTTCAACTCCACGCAAACGTGGGTACACTTAATCTAAATATAACTTTCATAAGCCTTAAAAACTATTAGCATAATTAGTATATAAGCATACAACCCTAACGGGTAGTAAGACGTAGTGGGAAAAAAAATAAGTTATCGAAGGACTAAGTTTGTAAACACGGAACCTTAACGTCCATCTCTCCTCTCCGACAAGTATTTCTCCCGAAGATTGCAGATGTTCACAGCCCACGTGTGTTGATAAACTTGTTTTATGATCGACCAAATAGTTCCGTCTTGTCCTGTTGTCTCTATAAAGGTTACTTTCCGAAGGTGAATACAACATTGTATCTTCCCATTAGGCGGTACGCGAGTGACTGACAGTTATACAAAATGTACTAAACTTGTTTCATAAGATATTTATGCACAAAAAAAAAAGTTCTGAAGCGATCATCTATATAAAAAACACTAATTAAGTTGCATCTTTTCAATGTTGACCGCGAAATTAAGTTGATATTTTCTAAGCCTACCTTTCTACTAGAATAGTCTTACGAACTTGACAATATTATCTCAGCTGTATTATACTGTATATTATCTTGCGTGCAGTTTCTAAACAGAGTACAACCTACAAACTAATCTTATCTAGGGCAGTACGCCTAATAGCACACAACGATGTTTAGCACCTAGCTACAGCCCAATTTTCATAGGAAGATTCTTTTAGAAAATACATTTATTTTGAGGTCAACAATAATAAAATTTTACTACAGGACCTATTTTTTTAAGTAATTTATTAGGTATTTATAGTGTCCATCCAAAAATTACAGCTGAAGATCGCATGGCTTTACTTATGAATATATTAAAGTAGTTTTGGTAATTTTGTAACAGTCATATAATGTCCTTTCTACAGGAATCTTACTATAGGAGATGTTCGGAATATTTTTAGCACTGCGTCTTAATACCCGTTCAGCTTATCCACATATGTGTGTACCCGCATTTACTTGAAGCGAGAGTTAAAAACCACGTAGAAAAAACCCATCCTCAGTACATCCAACCTGGATTTGAGCCCTGATCTTCTCATTATTAACAGTCCAATTTATTGGGAAAGTGACACCTTAGACCATTCGACCACCGAAGTGGGTCTTGTAAATGTAGATTTGAAAACTATTAACTACAAGTTTATTTCCATAAGGTTTAATGGTCTTATTTATTTTATTTATTCAACGTGCACTTTCTGAACTGACTGACAAAACACGATAATTTCTCTGAGTGAGAGCGAAAGGCTCCACCATTTTCGAAGGGGAAGGTATTTTCACAAACCTTCCAGGGTTATTTTACATCCACAATCGACATGGGACCAACAGATTTATTTCTTCTCCGAAAGAAGCTGTGCTACGGATTATTATCGCTCAAGAAAAATCCTTCGACCCCGGCTGGGTTTGAACCCCCAAACAACTGGTCCTGAGGTGAGCACTTTATCCCAAGATCACTGAGGTCAACTTTAATTAGCTGCATAAAATTAATATTAAACGTCATTACATTTTCTTTAAAATTTCATTTTTATCATTTTTAGTTCCATCCTCCAAAGCGTCGTGGACCCCAATTTGAGTAACACTAGTCTAGCTAAATACGATTCAAATTTATGTTCCATTATTGGTATTTGTTTCTACAATATCTATCATATCTGATTTACAATAAACTTAAAGAGCTATGCAATAATGCAGCAATAAAAACATGTTTAGAAAAACCTTTATATTATATTAACATAGAAAATGCATTTAAATATTTTTCTTCTTTTTATTAACAGTTCATCGACTGCAAAGGAACAAAACTAATAGGCTATGCCGGTAGTTTATTCTGCCTAAAATAAAAAGCCAAGCATCCAACACATTTAATAATGATGTATTTACGATCACAATCTCAAACATGCCTTAGTTTTTCAGTGGCAAATTATTTTATATTTTAAAATAGTCTGTGTCATGAAACATAATTAAGATACAAACTCTTTGCCTTTTAATTGGGTGTTTTTGAAATCTAAACACTAGAATAAAAACTAGGAGAATATTACTAAACTAAAGGTGTGCAAGACTTCGAAAAAACTTCAACTTGGCTTCGAAAAAATATCAGCTTCAACATTGGTACGGAAAAACTAAATTCCCGCTTCGACCGTTACGAAGCTTCGCTAGTAATAATATTGATTATTAAAATACTCGTTTGTGTCCAATTACTGCCATTCTGAGCTTTTATGTACAGTACAATCCGTTTGCCACGAAAGGTAGCAGTCGTACCTTAATGGATTACACCATAATGGAAACATACAAAGTATGCTTGCTATTTTTTGGAATATATGAAGGGTAAATCACAAATTATTATTCATATGAAACAATATTATGTAATTGAATTCCATACTGTAGTATCTTGGTGATTTATTAGCTTGGGATGAAATATTAAACACAATTGCGCAACAAACATGTTCAAAATGATTTACATGTTTAAAGTTATTTAAATACGCACTTAATTAATCTGTGGCATCAGGGACTCGAAAGTTAATTGCCACCCTTACAAAAGTACGCCACCACATATTTATTTCTTGAGATAGCTCTATCCAGTACACCTCATTACCCCTAGCCCTATATTGAGTTAGTTCTATCCAGTCTACCTCATTACAATTTATCTTTTTCAGCTCCATTTTAATGTTATCCTCCCATCTGTGTCTAGGTCTTAGTTAAATAAATGGAGACTACTTTTTAAATCATAAAACCATTAACAAAAAATATTCTAACACCTATTCAGCTTCAAGAGAATTTAAAATTTACGGTTCATGAAGGCATCGAATTGAAAATAAGTGGCGTTGGCACACCCCTATGCTAAAACATCTCGAATACAAATCAAATACATAATATTATTATGACATGATTATATTTTCAAAGTAATGTTGTGCTCAGTATAGGGCTCCTCAAGACGAGAAAAGTAAGTGCGGATAAAAGAGCAGAGAGCAAAGAAGAAGTAGAATCGGAACCGGTTGTCGAGTTCATTCACACCAGCAGCACTGCGGCTGCTAGTTATTCCTCCGAGCGACTCGATACTTGCGCTTCCTGCCATCTTGGACCGGGACAATCACACCGAAGTCTTCATTACAACGTTAAAGAATATTGCCTTAACGACGTTGCTTACTTGGTGAAGTCAAAGCTATTTTGTGAAGCGGGTTGCGTCTTAAAAACACACTAAGAACTTTAAGCACAATAACACTTAGACTCTAATAAACAAAATAGAAAGGGAGGGAAGAAATGAGTATTTGACTCTGCGATAGCACTCCTGCTGATAGCACTTCATCTCTTCATCTTATTAGTACAAACACACACCATACTATTTGCACCTGGATAGCATTGACTTGAATTTGAAAATAACCTTTTTCACCGTTTCCCATTTTAGATAGACATATGTTTCCACACACTTTTTTAATCTACATCCTGGCAGGAAGATTCCTACTGGTCATTTTTTTGAATAAACCTAAATGGCTTAAAGTACTTGGCCCTGTCGAGTGCAAGTCTAAAACCTATTTTGATGAATGGTGAGTGGGAGGGTGAAAGGCGTGGCGTGGCTTCACAACCGACCAAAGTATCCTTCCGCGCCAACAAGAACAGATAGATCATGGAAAACGTAGATGGTGCTAGCTACCGGACAGGTCTTGCAGAAAAATCATTCGTTTGGGAATATCATTTTTCTCGAGAACGAGTGAAATTTTTATAGTAATATTTTCAACACCTCTTCTAAGATAATGTATCAATGTTTATTAGGTGTTACATTTTCTTATTTTTTGTTATGCAGCCGGCAGTTTTATATCGAAAAAGTCAAAATTATTGATATTTGATCACTGTTAAAATTATAGAGGAGGTGTGTTTATAAAAAGTATGAGATAATCAACATGCTTCTATTCTTGAATAAACCGTTTCCGAAAAGAAAATTGTAAAACAATAAAAATTATTGAAGATAACCGTTTGTTCCCATTGCTCTGCATTTCCACGCCAAATGAAAAGGGCCAATCCCTTTAAGCTGTAAACGATTTTAAAAAATTACAAAAAACCTCCAAGACCGAAAAAAAGTGACAATGTAAGACTATTTTTAGAATTATTTAAGAATCTATGGTTTCTGTTTCAATGTTATGTCTTTAAAGCTCACCGAATAACATGTAAACACATTAATATGGGAAATCCTATATTGACTTTCCGTGACGTCACAGGTCCTTATTCCACCGATTTTTCCTTGACTGGGCTTATATTGCAAGACAAAGGCACCAGTCTTCCCTTGTCTGGTTTGTCGGTGATAGGAAGGTCAGGAGGATTCGAGGCTCAGCCGGCTGCAACGAGCTGAATTATTTTCCAAAATGGTTTTTGACTTGGCTTCCATGCAAATGCTGGTAAACTTTATTTAAATTATACCTTCATTATCGAAACGATGTGGCTTACCCGGATGAATGAGAAAATATAGTAATATGACAAAAATAATATCAAGAATTTGATCTCCAATCGTTCATTATATCTTTGAATGATTGTGCAATCTTGACAATGGAATTATGAATACAAAGACTAGTATGAATAAAATATCCAGATAATAATGATATCCAAATATGTATCAAGTTCATTATATTAAGATGGAGGCCTAGAGAAGACGAGAAAAGGACAGTGTTTTTGCAGTTTTTATAGCAAAACATTTATCTGACCTAAATAAATAAAATACTTCTCCAGTAGAAACATAAGAGTGTAGTTTTCTTCACATGGTGCAGTTGTTGAATATGTCAGGACTTATGAGCATAGTGGCATTAGATGACAAACTTTTTAAATTAAGAGAAAAAGTTGTCAACACATTTCAGGACACCCTTCGCTATTAAAGAACTGTTAATCTCACTGTGTGAATAAAATAAAATTAAATGTGTCTATTGGAGTAATATTTGAATTATTTTGACCAAAAAAACTTTTGATATAAAAATCGAAAAAAATACTGCCCTTTTCTCACGTTCCCTTCACTCTCACCTTGAGGTATTTGTCTCTTATTTTTAGCACATTTTTAATTTATTACAGGTATAACAACATAAATAACACTCAATGCTTTAATCAGAGTCTTCCGGCACTCTAACGTACTAGAAAACAAATTATTCAAAAAAGTCGTGTCAAAGTTGTTTGAAATTCACTGGTACTTTTGATAGATATGATCAATTCCTAGAGAATGATACTAACAACATAATAGATTGTTATTAATTACTACATATTAATACTAATAACATAATAGATTGTTATTAATTACTACATAATAGATTGTTATCAATTCCTACATAATAATACTAATAACATAGTAGATTGTTATCAAAGATAGCTGTAAAAAAGTTTGTATTTTCTAAAAGGTGCTTAAAATGTCCATTCATAGAAAAATCGAGGTATTCATTTTTATCATTCTGTAAAAATACTTAGATTAAAATAGTTTTACACCCTCGCAATATTTCAAATATCAATAATTTTGTTTTAAAAATATGTTTACTTTTCAAGCGTTTAAATATCTTTGTGTTAGTAATTTTTTTTTACCACCGCGTTCTACTACCCATTCGGGTTATACGCTTATGAACTAATTACAAAAATGGGTTAGGGATGGGAAGGGTTGAATTTAGTGGAAGTCTACCCGCATTTTCGTTGAGAGAGAGTGGGAAACCATTTATAAAAACCACTCTCACTATACCCAACCGGGATCGAACCACGATAACCCCGTCATCAGCAGTCTAGTCTATTTCAAAAGTAGTGCCTTAGACCATAAGACCACCGAAGCGAGTTTTCCAGTGTAATTATCTGGACAGACTATATTATTTTTGTTAATATCTGTGTAGAAGTTTCTTTGGATAATAAATACTGTTCATTGAGGCAAAACTGAATTGAAGCTGAAGGCTAAAGCCACTGCAGACGGGTATTAAAGCGTCAGAACACATCCTGTTAGTTTCCAAGGATTCCCTGGGGGCTCTCGTTGAGATAGAATCGAGATTCATCCGTAAATGAATAAGAAAATGGAGGAAAGCCCCTTGTCTTTTCTTTTGTCACCACTTCTTATAGTAATAGTATGTAAGTTATTAAGGGGTAACCGCTTTTTAGAGGGGGGAGGAACTCTAATGTCTACATAATGTTATTTTATTTATTATTATTTATTTGAGGTATTTAACGTGCACTTACTGAACAGACATATTATATCAGCACACGATAATTTCTCTGAGCGAGAGGGGAAAGTTCTACTAATTTTGCAGGGAAAGATATTTTCACATACCTTCGAGTGTTATTTTACATGGCACAATCGACATGTGACCGACGGCTTTACTTCCCCTCCGAAGGAAGTTGTGCTACGGATTTGTATCGCTATATTATATATATTTGTATGTATATAATTATATATATTTATATATAGTTATACCTATATTATATATAATTTAAATAGAGGTACACACATATATACAGGGTGATCTAAACTCTCTGTACAAACTTTAATGGGCTCCAAGGAATACTAAACCAAACCCTTTTTCGTTGATGAATATATGTTTGCAGACGTCACCCATAGGTGCTAGAGGCCATTGTTAGTACATAAATGAAAGGTAGAAAGCGTGAATAACATTTATATTTACAGCAGTTTATAGCATGTCTACATGGAATGTTCCAATTTCACACAGTTGCTTGTGCAAAGGTTTGGTTGTTCGGCACAAATCTGTTAGGATACCATTCACGGTACAATCTCACAGCAGCCCTTCCATTTCCATCGGCAGCCCTATAAGCTAGATGCATGTCAGCTGGCTCAGAATCCGTGAAATGCTCCGTACTACACGTTGGAAGACCGCGATATGAATGATAAATAGCCTTTTGACGCACCGCCAACAGCACCCTCAAGAACGAAAGGGTGACGTCTGCGGACATACATTCATTAGTATTAAAAAAGTTTGTTTTAGTGTTACCTATCTCCCATTAAAGTTTGTACAGAAAGTTTCGAATCACCCTGTATATTTATAATATATTATTACCAAATTGATTACATAGATTATCTATCGACTTAATGAATCTAGTATTTGAAAAAATAAAAGAAGAAAGAGTTAATTTGCAATAATTCAGGTTTAATTTCGTTTGCACTTCCTCCTTGGGGGTCCTCTCCTTCCATTGAGGTAGGGTGGGAGAAGGGAGGGGAGGGAGGTACAATATACAATTGTACATGCCTGCTGGGGGCGTTGCCTAACTACTATTACTATTCGGTGGATGACGCAAGACGACCTTATGATTTGTAGTCTTCGAGATCATATGGGAAGAGGCAAAGATCCTGATTAGCGACCGCTCCCATACCGTGCGCGAGCATGCACAGCTCAACCGACATAAACATGCGTCGAGGAAATAGTCAGGTGTGGTACAGCTCCACCGACATAAACATGCGTCGAGGAAATAGTCAGGAGTGGTACAGCTCCACCGACATAAACATGCGTCGAGGAAAATAGTCAGGAGTGGTACAGCTCCACCGATATAAACATGCGCCGAGGAAATAGTCAGGAGTCGTACAGCTCCACCGATATAAACATGCGTCGAGGAAATAGTCAGGAGTGGTACAGCTGATGATCCGCTGAAAATGTGGAAAGAGTAGATTTATATTTATGTAACATCCTCTAAAGAAGAAAGCTTGGAATTAAATCAATTTTAAAATATGAGCCCGATTCAATATGAAAAAGTTAGGGTGTTCTGAAATGCATTCCCAAGCAAACACGTCCACACATATATAGAAGACATATTTGTTTTATTTAGCATTCTCCTCTAGTTTGTAAAACATTAGCTTTCTGAACCGAAGGATTATATATATGGTTTTCCACATTTTACCTCCATGCAAATGCGGACGCACTTCTTCTAAATTTAATATTCCTCATCCCTAACTCATTAGTCTATATATATATATGCAAATGCGGACGCACTTCTTCTAAATTCAAGCTCATTAGACTATATATATAGACTAATGAGCTTGGAATGAGGAGGATTGAATTAGAAGAAGCGCGTCCACATTTGCATCGAGGTAAAGTGGGGAAAACCATTTCGAAAAAACCCTCTCAGTACACTCGACCGGGATTCGAACCCCGATCTCCTTGGCATCGGTAGTCTTTTCTTTTACTAGTGTGGTGCCTTAGACCATGCTGCCACTAAAGCATGTAAAATAACTATTACGTACAGGTTAAAAAAATGAATGTATAAATATGTATTTACGCTTACAGGGTGGTTCAAAATAACTATTACTTACCAGTTTAAAAACATTTTTATGTAACTATTACTTCTATTTTATAAAGTTATTTTAAATCGCCGCTCAAGTGAAAAACTTTACATTTACAACTTAATATTAAGATCTTGATCCATTTTATTATTTATATTTTTTCACATTCCTATTTCTTCATTAGTGGCCTATGATCGTTTTAACGACGTCAATTCGAGTCTGTTCTGACACCCGAATGGGCAGTAATACAAGTAGAACTAAAAATAATGGCGCGTGAGAGTAATAAAGATAATACTTGCGAAACTTGCCCCCATGTGAAATAACAAATAAAGCAAGACAGACATTCCACCAACAGGAAGGCATATGCGATGCGGCCTGGGCCATTGGCACCGGCCAGTCTACATTAGCGCGCTTGCTTAGGGGCCGGAAGTCAGCTGTCGTTAGAGTCATTTATAATAATTATGTTTAGCTCACATCATGAGCTTCTCATTATAGTTGCGAGATGAATTCAGTAAAAAAAAAATATTCAAAAGTCATTCACAATATTATAGAAACTACGTTCATAATAAATCATGTGGCACATCTTTTGTTAATTTTGAGGACCTGAAAAGGACCCTATGCCCTCCGCCCCCTCTCCCCCAGATTTGTCTTACGGTGATGATTTTAGCCAAATAGTTCAACAATTTTCACTTCAGATTAAAATAAACGGTCCAACACAATCAATTTTCCATAATCGGTCTTCAGTAAACTACCCCTTGATAATTTTTCTTAAAAAAAAAATAACATTTTGACAATCAAATGAAACATCCTTTAGATATAAATTTTGAACAAAATTGTTGAATCAATTCACACTTCTTAAAAAAAAAAGCTTCAAATTTTCAAAAATCGAACGAACTTATATTTTTATTCATCATGTTAAAAACTCTAAAGGTGTTCATTTAAAACAAACTTGCTATAGACACTTTCAAAATAAATTATACTTTAAAAAATCTACCATTAGTAAACCACCCTTAAATTCTTGGAAAACAATTATATAGTGCTATTTATTTCACCGGTTTTGAATCATTAGAGAAAAACTTAAATTTAGCCAATATTTTCCAAAATGGTGGCCGAAATAGTTTGAGGACAATTTGTGTGTGTCTCGGCGGTATTTCGACATACTTTTGTCAACAGGTGTACCAAATTTCATGCTGATAGCCAGAATATCAATATTCTTGTGCTATCAAAACGCACTATTAGACCAGGGGTGTCAAATGCGTGACAAATCTGTTATGAACCATCGTACAATGCGACCCTATTATTATTACTATTATTATTATTGCAATATACGTCGAAGAAATACAACATTTTGGAATGTGATATTTAGAAATTTGGCATAATTTGGAGAATTCAGACTCATGAGGTTATAGTACAAAATTTGTACTCTTTGTAACTTCGTTTGCGGGGCTCCCAGTTATCTCTTCCCTCCTCCCCCCCCCCCC
>CABFWO010003789.1:18462-38306 GCA_902155825.1 Timema genevievae
CCCCCCCCCCAATAAAATTATTAAAATTTTAATTTTTGAATAATGTTATTTTTCTTACATTAGTTTGCACCGTTATACTGATTTCCAGCCGTATAATATATAGATAAATGCTTTAAAAGATAAATAGATGTAAAAATAATTAACATTAGGAACCATGTTTTTATACATTTAAGGGTTGATTTATTTCCAGCCCTTAATTGATTTTCTTCGTCAAAGAAATTCAAAGAAGTTCAAAGAACAACTGTGCCAAGTTGTAATTAAATCGGTAGATGCGTTCAAAAGATATGGTGAGACATATCCACCCCAGAAAGACAGACAGACAGGCAAATCGGTGGATTTAAACCAGAGATCTCGTTCAATAGATCAAACCACATGATTATGTTTTTAATTGTTTTTACACTATGACAATAGTTTCTAGATCGCATTTACATGCTTAGGATTTGTCTTATTGTTTTATAAAATGTGATACTAAGATATTACGCTAGAATTTTTTTTTTTTACATAAGATACGTTTTTTCTAGCACCACGTCTTACTACCTGTTCAGGTTATACACACATGTACTAAATAAGCTAATGAGCTAGGGGTGAGGAAGGTTGAATTTTAGAGAAAGTGTACAAGCATTTGCGTGGAAAACCACTTAGAAAAAAACCTTAATACACTTGACCGGGGTTCGAATCCCAATATCCCTGTCGTTACATAATGTGATGAAAATAAAGAATTTTGTTTTTAAAATGGGGCCTCTCCATATTTTGAATGTTCTTATGACCAAACGAGTTTGCCACGCCTGCCTAATACCATTCGACCACCGAACCGGATCCCCATGAATAATAAATCTAGTCTCCACAAGCCAGAAGATTAAAATGTAAGGGTTCCCGAAAAACTCTTTGCCGAATAGAATCTTGAGTGAAAAGACGAGTGTGTGAGTTTATTCCTCTGGGCGGGTGTACCATGTCAGGCTGTGTGCGTGCTGGTTGATACTGGTTGATGCTGTTGATGCTGGAAGGTGAATGAACCTACTAGGAACTCGTTTGGTAAGACGACCATTATCTGCCACGTCCCAAGAAACAACCATCAATGAAAATAACCCGACTACTTGAATACTACAAATTATTAGCCGATGCCATTTATTTGTCCGAGGAAGAAACGGCGATTTAAGAGCCCGTCTCACACCACGGATAACACAACTTAGATATATAATACAACTCTGACCAGGCGTCTTATGCCGGGATCACGATCAACTTAACGTAACGTTCACATAAAGTTAACTTAACGTATATGTGATCACGATTCACGTAACTTAACGTAACAACTCGAGCCAAACATCTTCATTCTCGAGTATGATCTGTGTTTTGTACTAGTTTTACAGTGATGATCTGTGAATGTTTACAGTTTTCAATAGATATAATAAATATCTATTATAAAACTTTTTTGATAAATTTAGCTTTCCTATTTTAGTTTAATTATTTTGTTTCAATGTCTGATCACTAGAACTTACGCTAAGGAGTAAACATTGGTCATAATACCAACAAATGAGTTACTAAATAGCCCTGTTGACGTCACTTGCATAATGATTGGCTGACTAGATCACGTGATATCCTTCAAGTAACGTTCACTTAAAGTAAAAGCCCTCCCAGGACATCTCTTACGTTAAGTTAACTGCAAGTCAACGTTAAGTTATCTGCATCGTGATCGCCTCCATTTAAACACACGAGGATGTCCTTTACGTTAAGTTACGTTAAGTTAACTTTAAGTTAACGTTAAGTTGATCGTGATCCCGGCATTAAGAGCCCATATCATCCCACGGATAACACAACTTAGGTATATAATACAACTCTGACCAGGCGTCTTAAGAGCCCATATCATCCCACGGATAACACAACTTAGGTAGGTAATAGAGTTCGAATTAAGTGTCACATCTTGGTGTGGTTTTCAAGTCTACTTAAGAGACCAGTGGAATTGAGGCCAATGAAATAGTTTTAACAGCCATTTAAAAATAGAGCAACATTGAAAAACTATTAAAATAATCCCAAATCCATGGTTGTCGTCAAATTATGAATGGAAAAAACCCGCATTTCGGTACGTTTTCTGTTTCGAGCGTAGTTGTGTGTCTAAGATCACGGTTAATCGGGCTAAGATCACGGTTAATCGGTAGTGAGATGGGCTCTTAAGGACGTTGCCTACCTGTGACGTCATGGCAAGTCAAGATAGGATTCCCCATGTTCATTTATTTAGCTTTTATTTGTCGGGTTTTAAAGCTATAGTATTAAAAAAACTAGGGCTGGGCCGATAAGCCCTTTTTCAGATACTGCCGATGCCGATATTTTGTTGCCGATAGTGCCGGTAACCGATGCTGATTTATATATATTATTAATTCGCAATTAAATGATCAATATCATATATTAATTCTAAGTTAAATGACAAAATAACCAAACAACTATTTACAACAGCGGTAAATTGGTACTTCGACATTACACTTGAACGCTCTCTAAGAACTGATCTCGAGAAGCGCTCAGGGAGTGAACGATAGAGCGGATCTTGGAGCGCTCAGTAAACGGCATGCAGCCGACGTCACGCACCATGAAGAGAAGGAAAACAAATGATTACTGAACGCGGTTCTGTGCAGCTAGCCCCTAGAGTAAGCAATAGTGCAATAATGATACGTAGTTTTGGACGCATTCACTGTTTTTGCAGTGTGAATAAGTAAGGAATTATCGGCGTAAAATATCTGCATGATAAAAACCGATTATCCTTGGCCAATTTTGCCAATAGCGGCCAATAAGTCGGATCGGTTATCGGCATCAGCCCAGTCATTAAAAAAATACATTCTTAAATAAGTCTAAAAATAGTATTATATTGTCACAAAACTACTTTTTTGTCTTTAATTAGTTTTATGTAAGGATTTTTTTTTAAAAATCGTCTACAGCTTAGGCTATTTGGTTTATTCATGAAAATGGCCAGTAGGAATTTTCCTGCCAGGATGTAGATTTTAAAAAATCCGTGGAAGCATATGTCAATCTAGAAGAGGAAGCAAGAAAAAAAGTTATTTTGAACTGCAAGTCAATGGCGTACAGCAGTAAATAGTAGTGAGTGTGTATACTCGTCAGTGAAAGAGAGGAGGTGTTATCAGCAGGTAAACAAGAGGCCCCATAAGGTGACCTACTCATTTTCTTCCCTCTCTTTCTAGCTCGTATATTGGACTCTAATTGTGATAGTGCTTAGAGTGCTTGAATGCGTCAAGTTAAGATTCAACCCCCTGCGCAAAATATATTCGAATTCACAAAGTACACCCTATCTACGGAGGGAGTGTAGGTGACAGGAGAAGGTTCTTCATAGCAAACATTGGCTGGACGTCACTAATGTTAGCCTATGTTGAAATAATTATTATTTGATTAGTAATATTATATTTTCAAAAAAAAGTTTTATCAAACGATTATGATATTACTACCCTAAAGATTACTGTATAATTGGCCTTTCTGTAACTCATTTAAAGAGCAAAATATATATTAATAAAACTATTGTGTTATTTGTTTTGAGGTTGTGGAAACAAGATAATATATAGTACATGAAATAATAAATGTTTTTTGTAACTTAGAGAAAGAGCCATACAAAATATTGATGCCATCAACCACCTTAATTTCGGATGGTTCACCATCTTAATATCTGGAGAGACCGCAGCATTTTAGAAGCTCTCGTTTAGAAAGCATTTTTCAAGTGAACCATAAAGGCTGCTACCACGAAAAAACCCATCCTAACAGATATTTTCGTAACTTCGTCTTCTAAAAATTTAAAAACGGTTAAAAGAACGAAAACGTTTAAAAACAAATAATTTGTTGTGAAAGTTGTGACTGCCAAAAGTAACAACTCAACATGTGGTCTTGCAGATATATGGTCTGGCGAATGGATACATGGTAAATTTTCTTAGCTGATGTGTTAGCAGTGATTTCTGGTAGCTTACATCTTGAACTATGGCCTGATTTTGGTAGGAAGAACAGTTTAGAAAATACGAACATATTTCTTTTACAGTTATTATTATTATTATTATTATTATTATTATTATTATTATTATTATTATTATTATTATTATTATTAGCACTGCGTCTTACTACCCGTTCGGGTTATACGCACTTACGCTAATGTGTAATGGTAGGGTGATTGTGAGATGAAATGGAGGACCTACAGTTTAACGTGGAATCTGAACCACGGTGGAAGCCTGGCATTCCTCACATTCACAAGTTGTGATTAATACACGTCTTGTCAGAGGTGAAGGAAGGGTTTGGCAATCAGATAAATCCGTGCCGGGATCGAGGATTGAGCCCCGGACCCTCAGCACAGAAGTCTGACACCTTACCCCTAGACCACCAGGTCACCATTCTTTTACAGTTATCAGTGACAACATTTTACTGTATTATTATTGTTGTTATTTTATAGGAATTGATAATATCCATCGAAAGTGACAGCTGCAGGTAGATACCATGACTTGATGTATGAATATATTAAATTGTTTAGTAGTTTTAGTAATTACCAAATACTGTTCTTCCTACCAAGTTCAGGGTATACAAGTTGTTTTTGTTGTCAGTAAAAACTTACAGAATATATAAAGTCGACAGATATATTTTAATGATTTTTTATATCTAAATTTACGGATTTCATAAATGTTTGGATAGCAAATATTAGAAAAACCAACAATTTGATATAAATATAAAATAAAAAATATGATTGTGTAAACTTAGCCTCTCCCCACCCAACTCCATGCGTTATTGATAAAAATAAAGCTGTCACGCAGCACTACTTGACCTAATTATAAATTGTTTAAAACTGTTTTGGTTAGAATCGGATAAGAAACGAAACTACCAGGTTAATAGCCGGACGAATATTGACCATTTTGAATTATTATATAGACTAGAAAAACCCGTGTGCCAATTGTGCAATACTTAAATAAAAATATATATATAATTTTCTTTAATAAAGACTTTGTCTGGACTAAAGAAAATTAATATTTTTCTCAAATGAATAAATCATAAGACGACGTAAATTTTAATTTTAAATAGACATTCAGGACATGCATTTGGGGATGAAAGGGGGTTGTAAAGGAGTGGGGAAATTTTTCCCTAGATGCATCTGGGGTGAAGGGGGGTGGAGGGGGCTGGAAGGGGTGGGGATTTTTATGATAAGGGCTCAAGGGTACCCTCCACCCGAAGATAGGCCCCAACGGCTCCGGAGATGCGTCTGGAGGAGGATGGGTGCGGAGGGGGAACATGTGGAGTGGGTGATATTTTAGACTTTCGGTAAAAAAATTGTTGTAATTTTAATTACGGCTGCACATCTTCAGGTTAAAACATTTCTGTTAAAGTCCTCATTTGTTAATTTAAACCCATATAATAGGTCGATATTGGGTCTGACAAGAATATAAAAACTCTTTGGTATTAAAGAGATAGAAGATATCATATCTACATCTATTAAGGTTATCATGTTTTTGCCCCAACACCCTCGTCATCACCATGCTCCTGTAGGCAACACAGGAGGGGCAAGATTGGGCACTTGCCCCCTGGATTATGTACGTTTTCATTTATTACAGAGTGATCAGTTCTGAATATGATGTATACGTACAGTTCAAAAGTATTCATTACACGATGTAGCATCATCATTTCAAGAAGTTTCTTCTTTATTATTAAACTAGTACATTGTTGGTCTAATTATAAACGTGTTTAGTAACTATCTCTAGAATCTATCTTATGATTGGTTTGTGACAGTTTCGTTACTCAATTCGTAGCAATATAGCTTTTCGTCATGCCCTGTTATTTCAGTATTTTACCTTGGCTGACATACTCAGCATATTTAAAAGGTGCTTTATGTAAGCTTTGCGTTTTATTTTCACAAAAAGTGAAAAGAGAATATCAAGGGGCATTTATTACTACGACATTTGTAAAAATATGAAGACTTTCACAATGCCACACGAACTCATATAAATTATTCTCAATGGCGTACATTTTCCAATATTGAAGCCAACAACGTCTTGTCTGTAGGCGAGTTTTCGCGATTGACTTGGGTACGTCTTGGTATCGAGTGATTTGACCAAGTGATTCGACCAAGCTGGAACGCGAAAACGATTTTGAGATGTTTTTCTTAAACAAATATGACGGTTGGGGTGGAGTATATCCAGCAGCTTATAGGTGAATTTATGTAATCCAAATACATATACTGCAAATTGACGGAAAAAGAGCTATTTAATTTTATTCTTAGACTGGTGCTTATTACTAGTCCTAATATTTACGCAACATATAAAGCTAAACATATATTCTCAAAAATAACCTTAAGGAAACAAAGTACGTATGTAATATTAAATAAGCCTATATTATATAGTACTCTCTTTCTTTTATTCATAGCTAAACTCTTTTTAAGTACCTACTTACTGACATGTATTTCTGGCTAGTAGCCGTTGTCCATTTTAATTCACAAAAACTTAAAATCCATTGACTACGAAGTTATACTCGTTTAGCTCTAACATAAGAATTGATGCTGTTTTGAAACTAGTGCACAAATTCTCTGCTCATTCGTCGTAACCCTACTGTTTAGTATGGTGAAAGAAAACGTTACCAAACCAAGCTCTGGTATCGTCTCGGTCTTAAACATTTTGTTAACATCGATACCAGGTCAACTGTGAAAACACGCCTAATAGCAGAAATAAAACAACTGCAGGTAAATTTATAGATAAATAATGCTGCTCATACTACCGTGGAAGAAACCAAAAACAAAACAAAAAATCTATCGTGTCAACAATATTTTTTTGCGGAACAAATGACAATCCTCTTCGAGGCAAATTAAATACTACAGAAAATTTCCAAAATATATTACATTTTAGAGTTGAAGCAGGGGATAGTGTTGTAAGAACCCACTTGGAAACATGCAGCGACAATGCCAAATATTGTTCCGTAAGAACCCAAAATGAAATTAATGATATACGCGGAAACATTATTCGAGATGACATAGTGACCGCAATGCTGCTATTGGATTTTCCATTTTGGCTGATGAAACGACCGACATTGCAGGAATGGAGCAATGCTCTCTAAGAGTTAGATTTTATGAGTATATTAATAGAGAATCTAATATCAGAAAATTTTTTTCGAGATGTGCGCCTGCCTTAGATCGTAGTACAGAAGGTACATCCACAGAAATTATTATAGCATGTTCGAATTTCAAACTGAATATGGAAAATTTAGTTGGCCAAGGGTATGATGGTTGCTTTGCCATGGCAGGAAAGGAAGTATCTGTGCAAGCAAAAATTAGAAATGAGTATCCAAAAGCAATGTTCGTAAATTGTTCCTCCCATCACCTCAATTTAGTGGTGCATGATTTAAATTATTTATGTAATATCCTAAATGTAGTAGGTACAATAAAAGCCATTATTAATTTTTTCCGAGAAAGTTCCGTGAGAATAGCTATTGTTCCGAATATTCCTATGCTTTGTGAAACTCGATGGACGCAAAAATATAAAAGAATTCAAATATTCACTGATATTTCTACAAAAATTGTAAACCAGCTGGAGAACTTCTCACAGAATGGCAATGCCAAATCAAAGCAAATGGCATATCAGCTGTGTAACGAACGCTTGACTAACTCCAAGGCTATCATTTCTCTGGTAGTAATAAGTAAATATTTTTCAATATTATAATCAATAACTCAATCTTTACAGGCCATTGAATTAGATTTATTAAAAGTGAGCAATCAACTAGAGGAAATAATAAATATTCAACATAAAGAAACCTTTAGTTTATTTAAGTTATATCCCCAACAAATGAGAAATATCAGCAAAAAAGATTTTGACAAACTAGCTACAGATATTAAAAATTATTATAGCATTGATAACTTCTTATCTGAATTCTGAATCAACAATATGGTATAATTTTTGGGTGGTGAAAACTCAAATACTAATAACTCTATCAAGTGATGAAACTAATGATCACCATACAGAGTTTTTTGCTGCCATAAAAAAGGCTTTATTAATTTCACTTGCTATGCCTATAGCTACATGCACAATCGAATGATCATTCAGTGCTCTTCCGAGAGTGAAAACATGGCTTCGTTCTACAATGAGCGAAAATAGATTATGTGGGCTGTGCATGCTAAGCGTTCACAGAAGAAAAGTTATTGAAAAACAAAATTTTATTAATTTAGTTATTATTAGATTTGGGCAACAGCCTAGACGATTATTATTCACCTTCAAAGACGATCAATTGTGATATTAAATTTTGTGTAGTTTCATAAGTTACATGTAATTCATCCTTCTTTTTTTTTTGTGATACAAATTATGTTTATGAAGGTTCCTTTCCTAATCAACTTTTTCTAATAAAATGATTATTTATTTTCTTATTGTAAAGTGAAAGTTTGGAAGATTTTGTTTGATACACTCTACTTTGTTTATCTTTGTTTAGATACCTTTTTATCTCTCTTAAAACGTTCTATATTTGAAACAGCTCTGTTTCTTCTTTGATATATTATTGTTTATATTGTATTTTTAATGGAAAATTTCCTTTTTGAAATGAAGCAATTTCAATATTTTGATGTAAATAAAGTTTTTTACTAGGATATGTTTTTTTTGTGAACATGTATCATTGGGTAGATAGATACCTTTACAGTGAAACACCAAACAATAGTTTATTCTCGGTTTTATCAACAACTGTAATTTATAAAGTCTTGCCCCCCTCCCCCCACTGTCTTGGATAAATTTCTGTGGAAGCCCATGCCTGTAGAACTAAAAACCTTACATTTATGTATATATATAATATATTATATATTTATGTATATATAATATACAATATATATGTTAAAGTCACAATTTCATGTTTTAATATATATATATATATATATATATATAATGAAAATGTGACTTTAACTCATTTTCAACGAAGTTTCACGGAATTTGTCGCAGTTCCGAGATCAAAGTAAATGAATATATAAACAAATATAGCCGTCCCTAAACATGTAAAGTACCTAATTTTTTTAAATAATGTCCCAACTTAACATTATAAATTAATACTATAAGTATCTTATTGATATCGGCTGTTTTAAATGTATTTGTATGTTCTCTAAAGTTCTTACATTTGGATACTGGAATGAAGAACTCAACAGCACCAGACGGGGACTTACACTTGGACACAAGGGTGAAGAACTCAACAGCACCAGACGGGGACTTACGCTTGGAAAATGGTGTGCAGAATTCAATAACACCAGACGGGGACTTACGCTTGGAAAATGGTGTGCAGAACTCAATAACACCAGACGGGGACTTACACTTGGACATCAGAATAAAGCATTCAATAGTATCTCACCTGCGGTGGGATTCAGAATTGATATTGTGGTGCTATATCTGCTCCATCCTCTGAAAGCTCAAATTATAAGAATGCTCTATCTTTGACTCAAAATTTTTTTATTATTTTCCTATTCAACTTCTATAAAAAGGTAGACCTCAAAACAATTCAATGATAGAGTTTATATATTATTGTAATGAACAGTAACTATATTAGCTATTATTATATTTTAGCATCATGTTTTACTACCCGTTTGGGCTTTACGCATATGTACTAATTATTCTAATATCTTAGTTATGAAGATAGTTGAATTAAGAAGAAGTTTACCCGCATTTGCGTGTAGGTAGAGTGTAAAACCATTTAGGAAAAATTCCCCTCAGTACACCTGATTGAGATTTGATCCTCCAATCTCCCCATCATCAGCAGCCCAGTCTATTGTGAAATTGACGCCTTAAACTTTTTTTTTGCTCAAGGACCACATTGAGAATTCAAATATAACGGGTTGCCAAATAAAACTCCAATTTTTAGGCAGAAGCAACTTATTATATATGTAAAAAAATTATATAAAAACTATACAAAAGTTAAAGAATAAAAATAAAAGTAAATAATTCTTCAATAAAACAGAACTATAGTAAATGAGATAGTTGCAATGTTTTCATATCCTTTATCATTTGTTCCTATATAGGTTATACTAAAATAACCAATATTTTTCCAGCAAAATCCTGAATGTTTGTGAATTCTTCAGAATACAGCGAATTGTAAAATGTGCATAATTTTTCACGACGCTGTAACTCTCTTAAGTCAGGGTTACACTGCTGGTCTATCACCTCAAGTTGAAGTTCTCTCGTTGATTTGTGTTGAATATAAAATATATAGGTTTATACTAACGTAAGGATATAAGTTTTTAACTCTAGTAGCTTATAACGATTTTATTTTTTCCCTAGAGCTATAGCTTGCGGGTCGCTTAAAAAATATGTGATGGGTCGTAAAATTTTCCCAAAGCTAGTCTCGACATTCATCTGATTTACTCCCCTCTTATGGATAGCGCCGTGATACATAGGCAACCTACTGGACAGAAAAGTTGTGCGGGTAGTAAGCTAACGTTTCACGGGCGTACTATATTGACCATAGCTTCTCCACACATTTGATCAAGGGAACGTTCTTGTACCAAGTATCGCTTACCAGAAGAAACAACTAATTATTTCATGGATAAGACTGAGTGAAAGGAGAGGAAACGTCTAATCCTTAATTTGCCTACTTTTCACAGGTTATTGTAGTTCCACTTTTACCCACTTCAGTGACCGAATTGTCTAAGACGTCACTCTCGTGTTAGACTGGCCTGCTGATGACGAAGAGATTAGGATTTAAATCTCAGTCAGGTCTACTGAAGGTGGTTTTTCCTAAATAGTTTCCCACTCTCCTTCCACGCAAATGCGGGTAGATTACCTCAGGGTAATTATCATTTAATATGCGTATAACCTGAACAGGTAGTAAGACGGGGTGATAAAAAAATACCAATATATCATGCAAAAAAAATTACCAGTTTTGTTCTCTCTTATTGTAAAATTACACTAGAATGATCCAGTAATGATTTATGGGTTGTCTATAAAAAATCTTTGATTCGATTGGATTGATTTAAAAAATATATTTTACAAACAAACCAAACCATTAATCATACATGGATAGTTCTGGTACACTTTTACATTAATAGAGATATTATGACTTGGTAATTTGTTTGGAATGATGTGTTGTATAGTTAGTGAGAAAAGTTTATCTGCTACAACATGTGGAGTGTAAGCAAATGATCCACGTTCATATCTGCATAATTTACGGAAAGCCAATAAGTTGTGTAATTATTGTAATAGAAATAAATGAAATAATTTGTTTGAAAATAATCAAACATTAGCTATAGATTATAGCTGTGCTTTCCGATGATGGGGAGATCAGGGTTCAATCCCGATCAGGTCTACTGAAGGTGGTTTATCCTAAAATAGTTTTTAGTTTCCCGACACACGAAAGCGGGTACATTTTTTAAAAAAATCATATGTTCCTCATACATAGCTCATTAAATTCGTATATCCCTAAGAGGTAGTAAAACGCGGTGAAAACAAACCATAAAATGGAGGAATGTATATGTTGAGTATAAATTAAAATAGACAATTAGCTAGGAGTTGTTTTGCTATCTATTTTGAGTAGAGTCAATAAATAAATGAACATACAAAAATAAAATATAAGTATATTATGTTGTTGTAGAATGTCAACGTATACATTTATTAAATCTATTCGGTCAAACTAGTGATAGTAAAGTAGGATTTTGGTAGGAATAAACCTTTAGAAAATACAAATATATTTTAATGCAACCAACATTAATAACATATTACTAGAGGTAGCTTACTATTAGTGTTTTATTAAATAGCTAATAATAATATCAATGAAAGTGACGGCTTCAAATAACATGACTTGACGTATGAATGGATGAAAGAAGATATAACTTTTCTAGCTGTTATATTCCTTCATATTAAAATTAGACTGTTTCAATTGGTTTAAGCACAAACCCAGCAACCAAACCCAAGACCATTAATGTATCTATTAATGTGTGAACAAGAAATCATAATTGGAGAGAGAGAAAAATATCACAACGATATTTTATTTTTCTCTTCATTTCTGAATTGGGGAAAGTTTAAACACTTCTGGTTATAATTTTTTCTTATCTTAGGATGTGGGATTCAGGTTTAGGGTTTCTTAGGTGAAAATGACGATTTGGATTCTAGAAAAATTGGATTTGAATAATTTCTACAAGTTTCACTTTGGATCATTTAACGCTTTTAAAATCGTGCAACTAATTTATGTTTTGTAATGTTACATATTACTTGAGCCAACCATTTTTAAAACTCAACGCCTAGCTATACTCATTCTTTGATAACTACATTTCCTTGGGAAAATTAGACGAAATGTAAATTATATATATATATTTATTACCGCGTCTTACAACCTGTTTAGATTATACGCATAGGTAATAATTAAGATATTAAGCTAGGAATGAATAAAGTAGACTTTTTAGAAAAGTGTACCCACATTTGCGTGGATGAAGAGTGGAAAAACAGTTGGTAAAAATCACCCTCAGTACACCTGACCGGAATTCAAACACCGATCTCCCTATCATTGGTAGTCAATTATATTACGATAGGGACGCCTTAGACCATGTGGCCAATGAAACTGATGTATACATTTACATACCAGCTAATATATATATATATATATATATATTAGCTGGTATGTACATTTTTTAGCACCACGTCTTACTACCCGTTCGGGCTATATGCTATTATTACTAATTACACTGTGGATTATGGATTAGGAAGGATAAATTTAGAGGAAATTCACCCACATTCGCGTGTAGGGAGAGGGGAATACGTATATTTAGTAAAAACCGCCCTCAGTGCACCCGACCAGGATCGAACCCCGATCTCCCCGTTTTTGGCAGTCTAGTTCAACACGAGAGTACCGCGTTAGACCACGCCCCCACCAAAGCGGGTAATAGTTTTATTTAAAGTAATAATTTGATCAATTATTGATCAATTATTGATCAATCAATGTATCGATAAGATTCACAAAATCATGTTTTTTGTTTGTGTGCCGTATAGTTTTAGTAAAAAAAAAAGCGTCAAATTGAAATTATATTTAGCATTGGTCCAAGAACCAAGGCTAGCGTGAAACGTGTCTGCGTTGATCACCTTTAAAGCTCACCGCTGATAAGTGAAGCGATAGCTCCGCTTGAAAGCGACGGCAGCAGCTAGCGAGCGAACGAGCAAGAAAAGCAACTGGCCGTGGCTGTATCGAGCGCGTGCTGGCTGTAAAACCCGGTAGCGCTCTTTCGCTTGCTTGTGGCAGGACGGGAGGGGGTGAGGGGACCTCGTCAGTCGCCCCTCCCTCATCCCCCTTCAACCCTTGGCACACTTTACATCTGACTCCAAGGCCATCTATGTATTGAAGGTGTGTTCGACGGTCAAGCTAGTCCAGCTACCCCTTAAGATGCGACAGTAGGGGACATGAGAATATGTGAGGGTCTTTTCAATTTTTGTGCCAATATTTTTTTTTGGCCAAAATAAATCAAATATGTTTCTTCAGTAAAAACGTAGAGTTTAATTTTCTATACATGGTGACCTCAACAGTTGTTGAATATCTGTCAAAGGTGTCCTGGAATTTAACGACAACCTTTTCTCTTCATTTAAAAAGTTTCTCATCTAATGCCGCTATACTCATGACAGATATTCAAGAGCTGTTGACATCATCTCGTGAAGAAAATTAAACTCTCTTTCGGCTGGAGCAACATTTTGTTTATTTTGGCCAAAATAATGTTCTCTATAAAATTTTCAAGTACTTACCTTTTCTCGCGTCCCCTACACCACCACCTTAATCTCACAAACTAGGTGAATGTCATTATATCTTAGGGAAGTTTTCGTGACACTAAAAGAGAGACTGATGTAATAGTAAGAATCCATTAAACGCAAATATTCTAAAGTTATCTGTAGATAAATAACTTTCATCGGAAGCCAACTTTCGACCACCAAGATTGATTGAAACCCACTAAAATTTGACATTCTAGAAATATGTCTTATTTGATCTATTAGTTATAAAGTTCATCTAAAAATTAATCAAAAGTTTCTAATAATACTTCCTTATTGATTACTATATTTATTCATCTTTATATTACCAACTAAACAGATTTACTTATTCTATGTCATTAGGAACTCGAAAGTTAATTGCTCCACTTACAAAAGTACACCACCTATCCCTATCTTGAGCTAATTATATTCAGTCAACCTCATTACAACCTATCCCCACCTTTTGGTAATTCTATTCAGTCCACCTCATTATACCCTATCCTAATCTTGAGCTAGTTCTATCCATTCAACCTCATTACACCCTATCTCTCCTAGGTCCATTCTAATATTATCCTTCTCATAGAGTTTGTAAGTCAGTACCCTGAACAAGGCTCTAGAATATCACATTCTACTATTGCCTAACAAAGCTAAATCATCTGCGTATCCTAACAGCTGCAATGTACTGTTTAGTGTCAATCCTACTCGCTTGCATTACCATAATAGCATACTCTAAATCTAAATTAAAAAGTAATGAGGGAACTGCATCTTCTTGTTTCAACCCATTATGTATTTTGAATGTATCTGATTAGCAGGGTCCGGATTTTTATACCATAAAAATAATCAAAAAATGACCTATAAAATTACCTAAAATACCTAAAAAATTCCTTCAAATTAAAAAAAAAAGATCTTAAAATATGAACAAAGTGTCATGATAAACGCACGCGACTAAATCAAACGCGTGCTTTACACATTTAAACTAAAAATTATCCATGTAATGAAGTTTCTAACAACTAAACTCTTTCAGTTTGCTGAATATAACATTGATTTACAAATATATGCTTCAGAAGTAATAGCTCTACCTTCTCCAGCCTAGTTGCAGTCTCACCAGGAATGTGTATTTTACAACCAGACAAGCAAAGTTCATTGTTTCTACAATATCGTCTCATTACGACAACTGTGTGTTGAAAGATTTATTCATTTATAAAATATTGATTGTATTAAAAATATACTTAATACGAACGCCTTAAAATGGCTCAAAAATTCCTATAAATGCCTAATAATAACAACTTTAAAATTACGAAAACCAAAAATGTATTACCTAAAATTCAAAAATGATCAAAAAGTGGCCTATAAAATATACATTTCTAGGAATCATGGACAGAGTTTATGTACATATTATGAGCAATGTATATGATGTACCAATAAAAAGACAATATATCATCAAAATACGGCCCTGCTGATTAGTGATATCAAGCCCATACCCTGCCACGCGTATCAGTCAACCATACCTCAATTAGCTTGACAAGTTGTTTTTTTGGGGGTATCCCAAACTTAATTGAAAAATCATTTAATTTCTTTCTTTCAACTAAATCGTAGGCTTTTAAAAATCTATGTATAAATGATGAAACGTCATGTTGTAGTCCCACTTTTTTATCTAACATTTCCTGAATATTACAAATCTGATCCGTTTTTGATTTATTTTGTCAAAATTCACACTGATAATCCCAAATTATTTATCCTCCATATGGAGTCAATCTCATTAAAATTGTATTAGATAATATTTTATAGCAAGTTGGTGGTAGTGAAATACCTTTTTAGTCATTACACTCGGTTTTATACCCCTTTTTGAAAATGGGTATTGTCATACCTTCCTTCCATTCTTGTGGTAATACCTCATGGTTTAATATGGAACATAGCAATTTAAGAATTTATATTACTATCTTTTCACCACCTCCCTTTATTAACTCTGCTGGAATTGAATATATACCTGGAGATTTATGGTTATTTAACTTCCTATAAGCTTCTTTGACTTCACTAATACTTTGATATGGGAATAGTGGTTTAGCAGTATAGGTTTCGACACCCTCACTCAATTCGTATCTTTAATGAACATTAAAAATAAACCAGAAGTCGTAATTCCATCTTCTCAAAACCTCGCTCGTATCTGCCATCAGGCTACCATTCTCATCTTTCACTAAATTGGCCCTAGCTTGATAACTTTTCCTATATCCGTTAATACCTAAATAAAGTTGCCTTCTCTTATTATGTTTGCTATTTTGTTCCATCTCGCTAACGTTTCCCTTTAAATACTATCGTTTTGTATCTGATTAAGGACTAAGAATGTATAAACGATTGTTTTGTTTTTTTCCCCCGCCATTGTTGCAACATGAGTTTCCAGTTTTCAAATAACGTGCTTCCTATGGAAATTAGACTGTATGTTTACTAACGGTGTAAACATGAACACTAATACTATTCTTTCAACATTAGAATTTAAAATGTAATATCTGTGTTACGTAACACTGTAATGTCACCAACCTCCCCCCCTCCTCTCAACGTTACGTGGTTTATGGATGACCCCTTACTACCCATTAGGGGTACACGCGTATGTTTTAAATGATGCTAGTGTGTAAGGGATAAGAAAAGTTGAATTTCGAGGAAGTCTACTCCCATTTGCGTGTAGGGAGATTGGAAACAATATTTAAGGGGGGAAAAACACCCTCAATACGCCCGACAGGGATTTTAACCCCGATACCCTCGTCATCGACAGTACAATCTACTGCGAGAGTGACGCCTCAGAGCAGTGTTTTTCAACTAGTGTGCCGCAAAGGTTAAGCAGTTGTGCCTCAGGAGTTAGGGGGAAAGTAAAAAAAACACGAGAATTTATTTTTAAATCCAAGATCAAAATTGTTTTTAAAAATAACATTTTCATTAGAATGTTAACTATTGAACTTTTAAAAGCAATCGTAATACTCGTTATTTTAATCATAGCATCTCTCCTTGAAAAAACAACTGATGGTGTGTCTTGACAATTTGAGCGCCTTGTTCAGTGTGCCGTGACTTGAAAAAGGTTGAATATCACTGCCATAGACCATGCAATCACTGAAGAGATGTGTGTATGAATTATGGCCTTTAATACTCTGTTAAAGATTGTAGTACTGAATATTTTTTGGGGGGTGGAGTTTAAGGTAGTGCTTTAACACAAATGTCTTTATTAAAGGTTGTTTGATCCGTTCCTGAAAATGTGTAAGCTCAATACTTAGGTCACAAAATTTTGGAATGGCAGGTCTTATATTTGTAGTCATAAAAATAATTTATTTTAAGTAGATTGTGTAATGGTCAATAAATCTCATATTTAAAAATAGCTTTTGCAAAGTAATAAGATAAACAAATATAGATATTTTTTAAATTGTACTTTGATACATTAATATGTAATATTGTATTGCATTTTGGCTTCTATACCTGTGACGACCAGCTTACCAGCTAATTAAATTGATTAACAAAATAATCCTTCTTGCCGTATCATTTATATTTACTTAAGCCTAGTTTTAATGGATCATTGCTCTGAGGTGATGGAAATTAAATCAACCCGAAAACTGCGAATAAACTCTCTCTTCGCTCATAAATATCCCATGTGAGTGAGTATCAGCCGCCATTTTGGATAGGTGTTTCTATTCGCCTGAATAGTTAATACAGCTTAGTCACATACATAGAAGAGTTAATGTATAGAAAGTATTTAATAATTTATGTTTAATTTTATAATAATATTATATTTATATTTAAATATTGTTGTGTATCTCCGTTTAGTAATCGATGTTTTTTGTTAGTTGTTCATTTTGAAATAAGCCTTTAAAAAAATTATCAGTGTCCACATATTTAAATAGACAAGCATTTTATATATCTAGTCAGTATTTTTTGCGAATACCGATTCATCTTACTTGGTGATATTCTATTTTAAGAGGATGCCATAGTTAATATATTTTCAAACTATTGTTTCATGGAGTAAAATGAGAAAAATTGACCACAAAACCAACTGAAATATTTGTTTTGTATCTAAAAGTAAAATAAAATATAAAGCAAGTATAACATTTAGTTTGAATTAAAAACTATTTAATCATATGTCTATGAAAATTTAGTTTTTGGGATCCATCAAGCGTAGATTTCTAGCCAAATTAGATTTTAAAATGGATTCATCTAAAATAAAGTATGCCCGATAATGTTTTAATCTAAAATTGAATCAACCTTCACTTGAAGGAAAGTTATTAATTGTGTTTACATTGACAATTCTTGATTTTGCCTTTGAAGGTTGTTATATTTTAAATACACACATCAAAGAATGGTAGTCAGACATTGCGCAGTTTAAGGTGGCGTGGAAGGAAACGCGTCTAAATGTCTTTATTTTCACAGCTTTGATAGCCAAAATGATTAGACGAGCATGAATAAAATATTTCTACACTAGAAACGTTTAGTTTAACTTTCTACGCGTGGTAATATTAACATTTCTTGTATATCTGTCACGAGAATCGCAGTACTTTTTAAATAAAGAGAAAAAGTTATGTTAAAACTCCAGGTCCAGGGTGCTCATGACAAAATATCCAAGAAATGTAGAGATTAATATACGTAGAAAGTTAAAACAAATGTTTATACCAATGCAAAATTTTATTCATTTTCTCTAAATATATATTTTTTGTTATAAAAACTTAACAATCACAAAGCCCTTGTAAGTGAGAAATTGCCACGCAGACGTTCGGCTCAAACACAATATTTAATTCTACGATTTCGATTTTCAATTTTGTTTCACAATAAAATAATGTCTAAGGAATCCAACAGGGTTCTTTTTACTTAACACCCTATAGACAGAGTTTTATTTATAGAACAAACTATTAGCTCATTTTTAATGACTTTCTAAGCATATTTGAGGAGCTAAGAGATTAGACTTGATGAAAAACTGCTCTAGATTTAGCCGTCCTCTAATAAAATACAGTATTTTTTATAGGCCTTAAATAGAAAATTTTAAGATATTTGAGAAGTAACGGTGAGCTTTCCTATTTACCCTGAGATAAGAAGTTTCGTTGTTCTTTTTCTCTGCTTTCCTATTGACATGACAAAGGTTGGTTGTAAGTGAAGGGCGAAAGGGAAATATTAGACAGAGTAAAGGAGTATTCCCATAAAACTTCACAGACCATTGCATTTGAAGCCATGAGGCCTGACAATGATTGATACTTTCTCGCTCACCGCGGCGGCTGCCCTAACTACAGTAGCCCCATGGCTTCTTTGGTGCTGACTGAGTTCACAGCTGACAGCTGACAGTCAACATTTAGGTATATACCTAATTTTTCTGTCAGAAGTGATAGGTGCTAAACACATGTTTTTTGCAGATCATATGGTTCGGCGGAGGGATACATAATTTGGTCTGGTAGCTTTTCAAAGCCGTCAGCTGTCAGTCAGCACCAAAAAAGCCATGGGCCTACTGTAGCGTTGCCTACACAAATTAAGAAAGATCTCTTGATCGAACCATGTATGATTGCTAAGGTGATTCCCCCCTTGCCAGGAAACATGAGAATCCATTATAGACATGAGAAATCGGTAGATTTCAGATATAGCGGCGATTTGAAGATGGTGGCCTATAGGAAAGAGGAAAAAGGTCATTTTAAAATGCATTTCAATGTTATCCAGACAGAGATAGTAGAGTGAGTGTGTATACTCGTCAGCAGAAGAAGGGAAATGTAATCCCTAGATAAACAATAAGCCTCTCAGGATGCACTGCTGATTATCTTCCCTCTCTTTCCATTTCGTACATTGGCGTCTTGAGTGTCATAGTGCTTAGGTTAGTCAAGTCAAGATGCATCTCGCATCGCAAACACGTTTAGAATTCAGTTAAGTAGGTGACGTCATTATAGAGAATGTACTTGATGATGGAATCTTACCAGAGTTCCGGGTGGGACCGCCACCGCCGGGGCTCGAAGCCGGTACGGGGCTGGAAGGTTCCGACCCCACTGGCTCCTGCTTCACGCTGTGAACATGGAACACTTCATTCGGGAACTTGTCTTGGTACGACACAATCGAACATACTTTCTCATATCGTTTATTAAAGTTAGACATGAAAGCTAAACCCTTTATATACTAGCAGCAAGGCCGTAGTCAGCCAATAATTTC
>CABFWO010003789.1:38364-51996 GCA_902155825.1 Timema genevievae
TCAGTTTCAGGGGGCAAGGCTGTAGCCAGCCAATAACTTCAGGGGGGGTTTTGTGGGCACATCCCCCAATTGCTGGAAGCTAGAAAAAATTATAAATGATAAATAGTTCTAGAAGCTCTCTGAAGTGGTTTTATTCATGGTAAAATAACTCACTAACTGCCGAAGGCTTGGAAAATGTCTAAATATTAAACACTTTTTGAAGCTCTGTGAAGTTTTTTTTATGGTAAAATAACCCCCAAAATGCCGAAGGCTAGGAAAATTTCGAAATAAACACCTCTAGAAGCTCTCTGAAGTGCTTTTTATGGTAACACAGCCCCCTAATTTGTATTTGTATCTTAATTTTAATATTGTTTGAACCATAAATAAAGCCATATATATTCTGTTCATAAAATTTCGCGGGGGGTTTGAACCCCCAAAACCCCTCCCTGGCTACGGCCTTGACTAGCAGCTCTGTGAGCAATATACCTCGCTCCCTTCATGTTCTTTATCGTTCATCTCTTCTCTTTGGATTTAAAGTTGAAATATCTTCTATAACATTTACTTTGATTTTAGGTTGATATTTTCCCTTGGGGGATCAAGATGTAAAATAAATTAATACTATAGTCAATAGTACCAATTGTTCACGTGGTTTAAGACGTCAGCCTCGCAATATTTGAGAAAAAAATTTACTTTATCTCGACACCCCGGAGAGAAAGTATTGTGATCGTCAAAAAAAATCGAAATCTAGATTTTGATAAATATCGACGTTTCATGACCCCTTGAAACCAAAAAAGTTGTTTTCGTAATGCCGTCTGTCTGTTCGCCTGTCTGTACCTCGGGCTAGATCAGAAACTGTTTTACAGATTGGGCTAAAACTTGGTATTGGGGGTTTTCATAAGGTTCCCCTGAGGGATTTTTGAAATTAGGTAACCAACCCTAAAATTAAGGGTAGTTTACTGAGGGGCAAAAAGAGATCAAATCCATTTTCTCAAAATTTACTCAAACTATTTTCATTAAATTTGATATCTATACACTGTTTATCATTATAAATAAAGTTGGAAATTCTCATTTTCTCATTAAAATGACTCTTAGGGTACTTCACATAGGGGAGATTTCCCACTTTTCATAATTTCTCCGCAGCTATTTGATATATGAAATAACTTATCACTGTAAAGTTGTAGTACTATTAAAGATACAAATCTTTTATTTGAAATATATTTTTATAAAACGAATAGTAGTTTCTCAACTATAGGCAGATATATATACTTTTTAATTCAGGTCTTTGAAAATGAATGTAATTCTTATGTTCTTTGGTGGATATTTATATTTTATCAGTTTTTCTATAACAATGTTCCTAGGTCTTAATGCCATGGAGTCAAGACCGTAGCCATGGGGAGGTGTTTGGGGGTTCAACCCCCCCCCCCCTGAAATTCTATGAACAAAATATATATGGCTTTATTTATGGTTCAAACAATATCAAAATTAAGATAAAAGTAGAAATTAGGGGGCTTTGCTACCATAAAAAGCACTTGAGCAAGTTTCTAAAGGTGTTGCCATAAAAAAAAACACTTCAGATAGCTTCTAGAGTTGTTTAATATTTAGAAATTTTCCTAGTCTTTGGCAGTTACGGAGTTATGTTACTATAAAAAACACTTTAGATAGCTCTAGATGTGTTTAATATTTAAAAAAATTCCTAGCCTTTGGTAGTAAAAAAAACACTTCAGATAACTTCTAGAGGTGTTTAATATTTAGAATTTTTCACAGCCTTTGGCAGTTAGGGGATAATGTTGCCATAAAAAACTCTTTAGATAGCTTTTAGAACTGTTTATCATTTAGAATTTTTTCTAGCTTCCGACAATTGGGGAATGGGCCAACCAAAAGTGGCTGACTATGGCCTTGCATTGAGTAAGTAACAGTGTATATTATTTCATTTATGATCTTTGGTGTAGTGTTTCTACAACAATATAATAGACCTATTATTTCTTTTCACAATCTTACGAGTTTTTTTTAGTAAATGTCTATTTTAAGATAAAAGAGGGAGAAAGTCTGTGCGGTGCAGCGTACAATTTATTTGAGTAAGCCCTAAGTACTTGATAGAATGCTTAAAATTTCAAATTCAAATCACTTGAGATGGGTTGTTAAACGAAAAATATTTTGATGAAATTCCATATTGAAATGGTTAACCATATAATACATAGTTAGGCCTACGCTCTAAGAATGTCCCCTGCCAAATTTCGTTAAAATTGACACACGCATTTGACAAATGGCCTATCGCAAAACAAACATATGAACAGACATACGGACGAAATGACAAATAGGTCAAAATAAAACAGAGCCTCGCTACGTTCGATCAAAAAATGGCAGCTATGTATCAGATGGCTTGACGTATGAATATATTAAAGTAACTTTTGTGACCGTCAGATACTGCAGTTCATAGATTCTTACTATGGTATTGTCCCCCGATGTGACAGTTCAAAGCTATGAAGGATGAAGCCACCAAATAGTGCATTCGTCATTCAGAACTTCACCCTCTACTGATCCACCAATGATATCATTTCAAATCTACGGAATGAACTCCCAGAGACGTAACTCGGGTTTGAATCCAACTGATACTGTATTACTGGCTATTATTTCAATACCAACACTCAATTCTTTTTACTTACCACCGTGTCTTACTGCCCGTTAGGGTTTTATTACTACTATTATTATTTTATTATTATTATTATTATTATTATTATCACCGCGTCTTACTACCCGTTCGGGTTATACGCACTTACGCTAATGTGTAATGGTAGGGTGATTGTGAGATGAAATGAAGGACCTACAGTTTAACGTGGAATCCGAACCACGGTGGAGGTCTGGCATTACACACATTCACAAGTTGTGATTAATACACATCTTGTCAGAGGTGAAGGAAGGGTTTGGCAATCAGATAAATCTGTGCCGGGACCAAGGATTGAACCCCGGACCCCAGCACAGAAGTCTGACACCTTACCCCTAGACCACCAGGTAACCTTGTTAGGGCTGTACGCGTATGTACTAATTACGCTTGTGTGTAAGGGATTAGAAAGGTTGAATTTAAAGGAAGTGTACACGCATTTGTGAGGACTGTGAGTGGAAAACCATTTAAGAAAAAACCTTTCAGTACACCCTACAGTGATTCGAACTCCGATCTCCTTGTAATAGGCAGCCCATTCCAATGCAAAAATGACGCCTTACACCATTCGACCACCTAAGCGGGTAGTGGTCCCTATAGAGAGATGGTATCGTACCCTCTGTGTATACTGCACAGATAGTTTGTTTGAACCAAAAGTAATACAAAATCCCAATACACTTACATCCGGAAAACTATGCTAATACCATTAAATTGTGCTCAAAGTTTCGGTGTCCAGCGCCGGGAGAGCAAAGCTGTGCAAGCATACGTGTACAATACTATAGGTTGCATAGGAATTAGGAGCGCGGTACTACACATGTATTAATGGCAAGCACTTTCTGTGATGTAGGACCGTTAATAATGACCCTCAAAACTTATTCCCATTTCTAGATGGACTGGTGTGTTATCTACTATGGTTGTGGTATGTTCTGCTGCCGTGCCCCAAGAAGTCGAGGAGTGCAGTGCCACGCGCCTAACTAATATGCAACCTGTTGTACACGTATGCTTGCACAGCTTTGCTCTCCCGGCGCTGGACGCCGAAACTTTGAGCACAATTTAATGGTATTAGCATAGTTCTCCGGATGTAAGTGTATTGGGATTTTGTATTACTTTTGGTTCAAACAAACTATGTATGCAGTTTGGGCGTTGAGTTTCCGAAAATCTTGTTTGTACACATATACATATATTGAGTGTACCGTAACATGTGAGACCCGTTTCAGGGGTGTACATAAGACACAAAAGTTAAGGAAAGAAGTTAATATAAATAGGTGTCCCATTTGACCTTGTATCCGAGCTAAAGCCAAGAGATTCCACTAAACTGTTTGTATACCATAATCGATATCTCTCGAATTGTCGACTAGGTATGTTATATGGGATATACCTGGTTATTCCAAACACTCGGTATTTTACAAAGAGTGCGGCATTCTACGACACGACAACTGCAGGCCTGCATTTAGGCCGAAGGTGGCCATTTTGAACACTTCCTCCTATAATGTTGAGCAGCTCTATATTATTGGCGTACAAACATGATTAACTTGGAAACAAGGTAAAATAGGACACATATTTAACTTTATTTAATTGTTTGTGTCTTTTGTCCACCGCTGAATTGGGTCCTACATGTTACGATTCATCCTGTATATAAGATAATAATAGTAATAATAATAATATGACAATATGTTAGCGATGTTCTCAGCAATATATAAGTTTGTGTTTATTTAAATGTCCTTTATACCCCGCTATTACTGTGCCTGACAGCTACAAAACTAATAGAACGTAATTTGTCAAAAGTGTCAAAATTGACAGCTGTCTCTTTTGACAGGTAGTATAAGATCCAACGGATATTAAAACAGCCAACAGCCAACAAGTATTTTATAAATTGTTCTAGACCTAACGATGTATCGTGTTAACACTAAATGTTTAGCTACACATAAACTACTTTCATAGGAAGGGCCGTTTGGAAAATACAAACACATTTTTTGATGCCACCATTTAAAACATTTTACCATTTTGTTACCGTTGTTGTATGTGTATTTAATAATATATATCAAAAGTGAAAGCTGCAGATTAGATGACTTGACGTATGAATTCGTGAAAGTAGATCTAATAACTTTTTTTTAAATATGTCAGATAAGGGCCGTTCTGCTAAAATTGGAATGTATTTAGATGGCTAACGACGTTATAATCAATCTATGTGAATATATTAAGTTATAGAGCGGTCATTATTTGAAGCCTTTCTCTCATTTATGCTTTAAATGAATCATTTATAATCAAAGTATTGAAGAAAAAGATAACGATTCCAGTGAAAGTATATCTCGATAAAACAAACATTCTCATTAAAGTATATAAGAAACAGGCTAGTGAAAGTATACTTGTATATCCATATAAGAAATATTCCAATGAAAGTTTATCTCCACATATGAAACACTCCAGTGAAATTATATAGCCACATAAGAAACATTCCACTGAAAGTATATCCCCACATAAGAAATATTCCACTGAAAGTATATCTCCATATAATAAATATTCCACTGAAAGTTTATTTCCACATAAGAAACACTCCAGTGAAAGTATATAAGTAACACCCCAGTTAAAGTATCTCCAGTGAAAGTATATCAGAAAAATCCCAGTGAAAGTATATAAGCATTCTAGTGAAAGTATTTAAGAAACACTCTAATGAAAGTATATTAAAACACCGTAATTGAGTTATATCGAAAACACCCTCTGAAAGTATCTCGACACACCCCAGTGAAAGTATATTAGCAATACCCCAGTGAAAGTATATCAGCAACACCCAGTGAAAGTATACAAGAAACATCCCAGTGAGAGAATATCAAACACCACAGTGAAAGTATATAAGAAACACCCCCGTGAAAGTATATAAGAAACACCCCAGTGAAAGTATATTCGAGTCATCGAGAGGTATGTCCTCCGGTGGGTGGGATCTGTGTACCTGACGTACGGGGGACTGGGCGGGCTGGGTGACGAGCTGGTGGGCTCCATGGCGTGAGGACGCCCTGATGACGCATCCTAGCGCCGACCCATCACCCGACAACACAACAACACAACACAACCCCGACCCGCCGATAAGAAAGCACCACTACCGGTCGCTCACTCGCTCGCTCACTAGGGCGGGCGGCTACACACCCCCGGAGCCAGGTCCAGGGGTTACAAAGCGCGCGCATGCGCCCGGACACTCTTACTTTCACCTAGCGTACCACTCGACCAATACCCCTACCCTTCCCTCTCGATAGATCGATCTAACGTTTCGCGTTATTGAAAGCGCGTTTAAGCTGTAGATTGCATCATGGGTGTGTCAGGTACAATCACGCTGGGACAAGGTCGGATATACTCGACAGGACTATCCCTGGGATTGGGGGTATTAAGACACCCGTTTCGGTGGTTGGGTGGTCTGAACAAGGGCGTAGAAAGGGAGAGGGGTCGGGGGTGTAGCTCCCCTTGATCATCTAAGGGGGGGTCCATATATATACGAACTTTTATTGGCCAAAAGTACAGCAACTAGAGGATCTGGTCTCTCCCAAGGCTCTTCCTCCCCCCTTAGAAAAATCAGCATTCTATGACCTTGGGTTTATGGCAGTTTTTCCCAAAGTGGGGCCCGCAGGTTTAGTAATAAATAAATTAAAGACTGTTGATCACATTTAATAATCCAAAAGATTAAATATGAAATAACCATACCATGCTATTTCTTTCCTCGGTAGACACAAGTTATATAAAAAAGAGAGTTTGTACCAACCTTCAGTCAACAAATCTTAACAATTATTATTTATACAAAATTATGAAGTTTAGAATGTTAAAAATAACCAAACAACTATTGGTTACTGATTCAATGTGTTTTAAATTAAACACTTCAATTAATACATTAATTTTTGTCTTTTTATGTATAGCTGCAAAATGGAATTACCTAAAAATAATGTTTCGCTTGCATACTTTCAATGCCCTCCCTCCCCTTCCTCTTTCTGGGTCCCTCAGGTGTGCATAACTTTCATTTTTTAAATTGTACAGTCATTTTGAATGCTGTGAATACTGTACTATACTGTATTTTATTTACTTATTTTAAACACCACGCCTTACTACCCGGCTGGGTTAAATGCATATGTACTAATTATGCCAATTGTTTTAGGTATTAGGAAGATTATAGTTAGAGGAATGGTACCCTCATTTGTGTGGAGGTAAAGTGGGAAACCATTTAGGAAAAACCACCCTCAGTACACTCGATCAAGATTCAAACCTCGATCTCTCAGTCATCGGCAGTTTAGTCTACTGCGAGAGTAGCGCGTTAGACCATGTGGCCACCAAAGCGGGTTACTGTAGAGTACCTTACTGTAAAGGTAAGAATATTTAAGTTTAATCATGGAAGGGAACTTAAAATTGTTTTTTTATGTTCATTGTTTAGCTAAAATGTCAGCAAAAAATATAGAATAAATACATTAAGGTGATTGTTTTATGTGGCAAACCTTGGTTGAAATTTTCCTCTGAACTTGAACTCAGGATGTTGTGGTGGTAGAGTCTGATTTAAATAAGAAGGAACTATGTTTTGACACCTATATAAGTTTCTAAAAACCTTTTCATATATTCATACAGCAAGTTACATGGTCTGCAAATGTCACTTTTGGGAGGTATTAACAACACATGTAAAATAACAATAATATAATAAAATACTATCCATGTTTAGCATAAAAAAGTGTGTATATTTTAAAAGGCCCTTCGTATCGAAATTGGACTGTAGTCTTATTTGTAAAATGAATATGGTGATAATGTTTCTAAGCCTGTATGAAATAAACTTAGTCTTAATGTTTATAGCACCGCGTCTTTTACCCCTTTGGGTTACATGCACATTTACTAACTAGGATAGTGTGTTAGAGATGAGGAATATTGAATTTAGAGGAAGTGTACCAGCATCTGCACAGAAGAGTGGAAATCCATTAGTAAAAACCCCCCTCTGTATACCTGACCAGGATTCGAACCCCGATCTCCTCGTCATCAACAGTCCAATGTGATGCCTTAGACCTAAAGTGCCCAGACTTTTTGATCCAAGGATCTACTCCAGAGAAGGAAAATCCTTTATCGATCTACTATGGAACCACCGGCTTATATTGTTTGTTTCATTAGAAAAAAATTAACTACCCATTTTGTTTTAATAGTAAGATTATATTGCATATACAACTTAAAGTCCTTTACCACAATGAAACTGTGTTTTTCATCAAACTACATAATAAATATAATTTCTCCGACAAAAGTATTTTCTCATTATACACTTGACTTTGAAGTTTATACATGACAATGAATAGTCTTAGGATAGTTTGTTGAATGAAAGTTTATAATTACTAGGTCATAAATGAATGCAGGGTTGTAAATGGTCATCAGTCAGACAGCTTCGATATTTTGATTTTCCAATGTTGATTTGAGGAAAATCTGGAAACCCTCTCTTTCATTTTCTTTCTCTCAATCTTTTTTAATCGATCGACCAAACTAGTGGCTGTGATTGAATGGTAGATAGCGATGGACTGTTTGGCCACCTTTGCCTTAGACCATTCAGCCACCAAAGCGGGTTTAACAAATATTGATGAAATATAAAATAAAGTCTGATTCTCATAGGAAGCCTGTTATTTAAAAACTGAAAACTCATGTTGCCACAATGGTGAGACAAAAATATATTTTTATCTATATTCTTTGGCCATCTAATTAATAACGTAAAGATAAATTAAACATTAATCCATATGGGTGTAATATCTTTTGATTACTTTTTAGATGAACTTTATTACTAATAAATCAAATAAGACATATTTTTAGAATGTCAAATTTTTTAGTGACATTCAATCAATGTTAGTGGTTGAAAGTGGACTTATTATTAAAAAAAAGTGTATAGATTATTAAGCAAGTATTCTAAAATATGAATACACTTGAAATTTTTTTTTTTTTAAGATAAAAACAATTTAGTTAGGTATTACGCATCTTGCTAGCCATTTGAGATTTTTACACCTTACAGAATTAGGTTGAGTATTTATAAATTTTAATATAATTTATCTTACCCTTCTCCGACTGGTGCTGTTGCTTGCAGCAATTGTAATTTTTTTTTTTTAATTAAAGGTTATTAGGTTGGATCCCCTCCAAGTATTCCTCAATTAGTTTCTGCTGCGTAGTATGATGTAAATGTGCATTCAAATAATGTTTATTTTCTGAGATACAGGAATTTTAACTGGCAATATGCAGGAGTGTTGTGAATACGCAACGGCGCTAGTCGTAATGTCATATGTCTGGCTAATAGTCATATGCTTAAAATAAAATAATAGTTAAATATGAGAGTAAGTAATCAGTAATTTTGTAATACAGTAAAATATATAAATTATTATGGCTTTCGATATATTTTTTTCTTATAATAAGCTATGTTTTTGTAGCAGTGTAACATTATTGTAATTTTTTTTAAATAAAATATTTAAATAGTTATTTAATAATATTATTTCAATCGTAATGTTATGTATTAGAGTATGTGTTTTTGATTATTATTTAAAGAACTACATGATGTTGCGATAATGCAACGGTGCCAGTCGCCAAAGGTTAATAGAGGATGGAATAGATAAACCCAGTTAGATTAGAAATTTGACCTTTGGAGTCATAGTGAGGGGTACAATCATATACCAATCATGTCAGTTGTACAATTTAAGAATATATTCATTTAAATTAGATCAAATATCCTAGGGACAAAAAAGATTTTGCAATAAAAAATAATCCTTTCTATGCTTTCCATTTACACGTGAATTGATGTCTTCAAATATACAGGTGTCCATAAATTACTATTTGCCTTAAGAAATGTGTTATTTTAGGAGATATCTTAAAACAGTTTGCGTTAGTTTGCGAAGTAAATGAAAGAAATAAGTATCAGGTTGAGTTAGTAATTAACACAAACAATTTTCAAGATAGTTCCTATATTAACACATTTCTTAAGGCTTATAATGGCGTGATAATTTATGAATCTGCTTTGATGGCCACGAGGTCTAAGGTATCACTCTCATATTGGGCTATACTGCTGATGACAGGGAGATAGGTGTTTGAATCCTGGTCAGGTGTGCTGAGATTGGTATTTTCCTAAATGATTTTTCATTCTCCTGCCATACAAATGTGGGTAAACTTATTTTAAATTCAACCTTCCTCATCCTTAGCTCATTAGCATCATTAGTACATAGATGTATAGACTCGACAGGCTTTAAGACGTGGTGCGAAAAAAATACATATATTTATGGACAATTTGTATGTCCTAGAATTGTATTGATAAAAGTATACTTATTTTATTACTCACAGGTTATTATGAAATACTACTTTAGTGGCAGCAATTTATTTAAATAATTATATAACTAGATATTAACATAAGGTTATGTGAGATAATTTTGAATCTAAGTAATCAATTTTATATAATCTTCAACTTATCAACTTATTTCAACACATAGGTTGCAAATCTTTCTAATTACCGGAATTATACATATGGAGAATACAATTCAATCAATTAACAGCCCTCCCTAGTCGTAGATGGCTGTTGTGTCTGATAGCTCGCAATACTATTGGTCACTCATATGTGGCATTGGCACGCTAAACCAAAAGTCCTGGGTTCGATTCCCGCATCCAGGTGTAATTTAAATTAATCATCAAATTATATTTTGTCCAGGCAAACAATCTCAGTTAAGTGATAACAAATACTGCAGTCTAAAGTGCAGATGTTCGACACTTCATCTTAGTATGTAGCGTGTATGCTTACTGAGCTAAGGGTCACAGGTTTTCTTCCTGGCAAAGCCCAAAAAATATAGCGTTGGTGAAATTGGAGTTTCCTCCTTTCATAGTGATACATTAACAGGCTGGTGTGTTTGTTCTGGATTAGTTTTTTTTAGGACCGCGTTTAACTATCCATTCGGGTTATACTCTTCAGATTTAATTTGGTTTCGTGTTCTCAAATAATCAGTTAGAGTTGGTTCAGAAAGTGTAAGTTAATTACCCAAAATAAAATGAAAAGAGAGCGCAAGTTCTTGCAAATTGGAATCAGCCATCTTAACAGATTCCTTCCAAAATATGCTCCAAATAGTATACGTACCAAGCTGAACATTGGTGTATTCAATCAGTTTCTCTTTACAAAGAGATCATCAAAATCTGCAAACACCTTTCAAGTAATCCCTTCTGAAATGAAACATTAACTTTCGAACACTTTAAGAAATCATATTGTGTGTGTGTGTGCACTACATCATACACTTTCAGTATAAAAATATATAAAAGGGAAGTATTTGTTTTTATTTATATGATTCTCTATCCACCCTTAGTAAACCTTCTTTCAAATTTAACAAAATACCTCAAGAAAAGAAAAGAGATTTTCCTTAAATAGAGAGGCTTACAGTATATAAATATATGTTCAGTATCCTTTTGAATAAGATGAATTATAAAAAAAAATTGCCTAATGGCTTAGAAATATAATAAAATCGTGAGGAAATGCTTTATAATAAATAATGCAATTTAAGTGATTGGTAAGGAAGCGTACCTGTAATGATACTTGAGTTAGGATTTGATGGAAACAAATTTCTCTTCACACTTCCTTCTTCTCACTGTAACTGTGGATTGTGTGAATAAATGAAAAGATAAGTTTAGTTGTTTCTATCGAGGCCTAACCCAACTATACTTTAAGGCTGTCTTCCTTCCCTATCAACTACATTACACTAATATAAAGTGTTTCTATGAAGGCAAACTAAAGTTTGGAAGAAAGCAATGTTATACAATTAAGTATTCGTGAAAGGCAAAGCTTGGGAATCAAACATTACAGCTATCATCAGCTGTTTATGAATCGTATTAGAATTGAAAAATGACAACTTGACACGGGAATCAAACCCGGACCCTTTGGCTTATTGAGCCAATGTTCTACCACTGAGCTATACAAGGATCATCCTGTGTTCAGGGTAATTCTTCACTCTTAGGTTAAGACAGTCTGTGAAGTTTATCTTACCTCATTTTAAATGCTCTAGCTGATGATTGCCCCCGTTTATAAAAACAATGATTTTCTTTTAAAATAGGTTTATCTAACTTTTATAGTGAGTTTTATTATACATATTTTTGGTTAATTTTATAAAACTCGTGCTTTGTTCAGAAGACACAGTAGAAAAAGTACAAATTAAATAAGGTTTTGTGACTTATTTGAGCACTGTACTTGTAGTTTGATAGTTAAATGATGAGTGAATAATAAACATGCATGAAACCGTTTGATGGAACCTGGTTTTTATATCATAATATATATATATATATTTTTTCTTAGGTTGTTTTTGAGTTTTTCTTAAGACAAGAGGTTTGAGGGGTGAAATCTTTAGTTTAGCCTTTTTTATTTAAAATGTGTGTTTAAACATCATACTATAGCACAATACCTGTTTAAATATGATGCTCATTGATTAGATATAATAACTTTAGTTGGGTTAATTTAGATTAGATGAGGTTATTAAATTTAATATTAAGTTGAAATAAACAATTACACAGGTCTGTTGTCTGTTCAAATTTCCATGTCACTTCTTTCCTGAATATTTTTTTCCTTATTACATTTCAAATAAATAAAAAAACAAAAAACAGTCAAACAGGTACAGCTAGACTCTCCCCTCCCCTCTCCATCCTTTTATATTAACTATAAGGAGTACATTGTAAAATTGAAAGAATGAACTAAGCTATTCATTTTTTAAATTGAACTTTTTACATTCATTACTGTTTCCAAGTCGATGGCCTGGGTCAGTTTTTTTTTATTCAAGTCATATATTTTTCCGCTAGCAGCTGGCTAGGCCTGTCATAGCTTCATATGCCTTAAAATTTATCTTAAGACTAGAACCGGCACAACATCCAGTCCCCAAACATCAATTTATCCCATACATTCATCAATGATAAATTTTCATCCATGCCAGAAATTGAACTCGGGACCCTTAGTTTAATAGGCAGACAAGCTATTGACTGAGCTAATGTGTCTGACTCTAAACGTGAACTATTTGGCAAAATGTTATTTACAATTCCTAAGTCTGTAACAAGTACAAAGAAAGTATAACAATCAATTACAACCAGTTTGCAATGAGAAGGCACAACTTAAGGACAGGTAAAATTTGCTTTAATAGCTAAAATTAAAAATAGGAAAACACAGATCGATGAGATGTTTTTAGAAAAACAGATATATTAACTCAATTTTTGAAAAATGTTAGTGATCTTCGAATTATAATTATTTCGAGTTGAGTAGAATTGTGCAAAGCTTTGAAACTTTGACTTGACTCTGGGAGAAAAAAAAAGCTTTTAATTTGCTTTGCCAATAAAAATATTGACCACTAAAATACTCAATTCATATTAAACTACTGCCATTCTGAGATGTTATGTTATTTATTTATCACCGCGTCTTAATATCCGTTCGAGTTATACACTTTGTATTAATTATGTTAATGGGTTAGGGATGAAGACGGCAAATTAGAGAATGTGTACCCACATTTGTGTGGAGACGGAGTGGAAATCTATCTAAGGAAAACCACCCTCAATACACCCGATCGAGATTGAACCACGATTTCCCAGTCTATTGCGGGAGTGAAGCCTTAGAATATGAGGCCACCGAAGCAGGTGAATTGAATGTTGTGTTAATAACTTGATTTATTAGCTTAGAAGGGAAAATTGTATAATGGAACCTTTCCATTGTGGTTGTCCATAAACTAAGTCATGATAATTTTTTTTATCCCCTCTCCCACTTTTTCAAATTCACAATTTCGTGAGCCCCCATTTTAATATTAACTCACAATATCATGCACCGCACTGCACCCCCCTGTTTAAATAGCATATTTTTATTGTAGAGCCTATTTAGACCTTTAATTGAAACCTTATTTGTACCAAACTCGATGATTTAATCTTTATTTGTGTGTGCACGCAGTCAGGTTTAGAACACTGCCCAATATGCTTGATTGTAATTTTATGTCACACATTATCTGACTCCCCCCCCCCCCCCCCCC
>CABFWO010003789.1:52103-78748 GCA_902155825.1 Timema genevievae
CCATCACACTTGGTCACACAAAGCACCATGCCATCCCTGCCCTGCCCTCATATGCGTACGTAGTTTATGGCCAGCCACAAAGTGAAGCAGATAACAGAAAATGTGCAAATGAGAGGAGGGTAATGGGAGCAATTAAAGTAGGACGAGTGGTGGAAGGGCAGCGGAAGATGGATACATTTTACTAAACTGAGCCGGCTACAGGCTGGTAACAGTTGATGATGATGATGATGATGATGATTGTTACATAACATTGTTAGATATGGAAGAAGACAATAAATGATATGAATAAGCATAAAATAGCTTTTATAGTGAAAAGAGGAACAGAGCATGTTACACTGTTGCCACTACGCCAAGGGATAATGGATGTCTCTTGAAGAAATTTAGACATTACTGTCCAATTCTCCGACTTGGGCTTAGTTTTATCAGAACTCTTTGGGCGGGAGTGTGAGATGCACAATGCAACTTCCTTAAAGAGGGAAAGGGAGGGTGATAGAAATAAAATTGGTAACAACAACAGGACTAGGAGTGTGCGAAACTCCTATTTGGCTTAAAAAGAAAATCTTAGTTTTAACAAAAATTACAAAGCTTTGTCAATAAAATTTAAATACTCAATTTATGTTAAATTATTGCAATTTTAGGTGTTAAATATGTTAAAAATTACTATTCATATGGAAACAGTCTGAAGTAATTGATTTGCGTGGAAATGGATTTATCAACTTATGATGAAATATTACAAACCATTTTCCAAGTAATTTTAGTGCATAAAACAACATTTTTTTTCTTTTAATTATTGCATCTTACTACCGGTTCAGGTTGTACACATATATGATAATTACTCTTATGGGGTAGGAATTAGGAAAGAAGCATTTTAGAAGTAATCTACCTGCATTTGCGTGGACGGAGAGTGGGAAACCATTTAGGGAAAATTACCCTCAGGAAATATGACCAGGATTCGGACCCCAATCTATTCGTAGTCAGTCTAAGACAAGAGTGATACTTTAGACCTTTTGGCCACTGAAGCGGGTATTTATATGTATATTTTTGTGTGTGTGTGTGTGTGTGTGTGTGTGTGTGTGTGTGTGTGTATGTATATATATATATATATATAAAAAACCAAAATATATCTTTTTTAAACTAATAATAAACAAATATTCAAACTTTAATTTGACTTTGAGAATATTTCATATATTCTAAGTTTGCTTCGAATCGAAAAAGTGGACTTCTCACACCCTTAAATAGGATACATCAATAGGAATACCATAGAAATAAGGGTAGTATTAGTAAAAAAAAAAAGGGCAGAAAAAAATTAGCAATTTATTTTGTAAATATTTATATAGGACAACAAGTTTTAACCATGATTAAATAGCTTAAATTACCTAAAACTTATAGCTTAAAAAGTTATGATGAATTAAGTTAATAAATATATCTGTTGGCTTGTGTACCAAGTTGCATGCCGTCCCCACAGTTGGGCGGTGGGTCATCGTCCCTATCATTGTCCCAACGGTTTTGCCTACGAGACGCTGCGTTTATTTGTTTCTGTTGTCTCCTGCGTCTCTCTTCTTCGGATTTCCTCTCTTGAATGAACGCCAGCGTGTCTCGGGCTACGATCTCTTGCAGGTGTAAACTCAGAGTGGATTGAGAGGATTGACTTGAAGGTTCCTGTTGCAAAGTTTCCGAAGGTCGAGCGTAAAAGAGGATGTATGGCGTATCCGGTGGCTGCCAGCGAGTTAGATTATCTAGAGAGCTAATTGTTACTATATCGTCGTTAAATACAAACCACTTATCAGAACTGTCCTGCGCATAGGTGTAGTAATGACCAGAGTCCATACTTTTGCCAGAATGCACCACCGCCGCGTACAATCTGTAGGTCTCGTTTTGTTGTAGCTGTTGGTTCGTAGCGAGGACAGGGATTTCTACTTGCTTCGTGTAATGGACTTTGTGAAGAAGTTTGGTCCGGGTCATGGAGACTGGGTTGTAGCGAAAATGTTTGAGGGACAGAATGAGATGCGAGGGGGACTCGAGGACTCTGAGAGAACGAGTGGCGTCCCGAAGACCTGCACACTTGTCGCACCAATATTTGTTCTCCCCGCAGAGTTTTTCCGGCGAGAGGAAGTAGTCGATTAACTCCTGCAGTTCTAGGTCCTCGTCCTTGTGTGTTCGGTCAGGAAAAGACAACTGAATGTCTCTAAAGACGTCTGTGTGGACAGACTCTGAATGGCAGTCCAAACACTGATACGTTGTTAACATCTTCCCTCCAAAACACTGCTGCACTATGCTATGAACTGAGGGAGGTGAGGGCTGGGGACTGTCGCACCCTCCCACGGACTGAATACCACTATCAGCAGAGTCGGAATGAGAACCACTGAGTTGCTGTCCTTGAACATCCTCACCTGAAAAGATACAACAAAAGAAATAGATTAAATAGTGAATTAAATACAGAAAAGATGAGGAAGTTGTGAGAATTAATTACTATACAATAAGTATAAAATAAGGATGTTAACTTATATCCCTCATGGATATTTAGACAAAAATAAAATAGAATTTAAGTTTACTATAAAGCTTTAATATGGTTTATTGGTGGTTCAGCCTCAACATAATTACCAGAAAAACTTACAACTAGACACCATACCACTAATTTAACACTTGACTGAATGTATACATGTTATAATGAACACATTTTAGCAAAAAGTGTTAACATTAAGTTACTATTTAAACTTTATATAATTTTGTTATATTCCTATTTCCTCGTGAGTAAATTTTTTTTTACAAGACTCAGATGTGAATTCGATATTTGGTATTTAAAGGTAGAGAAAGTGATGATTCGAATTCATAAAATGGTGGACTAATATGATAAGGCCATGTAAGGAGAATGGGGGAGAATAGGATACCAAGAGGTAAACCAAGGGACAGGTGAGTGAAGAGAGTGTGGAGGAGAGAGGAGAAGACTGGGTCAGTATGGAGGAGGAGAGGTGGTGGGGAGAAGGGCTACGTCAGAGAAGCTTGTGTTCCAAACCTAGCCAATGGCTGGAATCTGTTCATGATGATGATGATAATGATGATGGCGATAGTAGATTTGAGCCATCTCTAAGATACAGAGGTACACCGAAATATTGCTAGTCGTATTTTTATCAACTTTTACTTATAGTAATAAAACTAATATCAAAATATGTTTAAAGTTCAGTGTAGCATTTGTCTATGTGTAGATACATGCAGAAGGTGAGGTTATTTTTAAGGGAAAAGTGGTGTTATTTTTCTCAAAAAGCGATGATATTAAAAGCTGTAAGCATAGTTATTATTTATGTAAATATGAGTCAAATTAGTATTCAACAAAATAAACTAGGATACAACTGTCTCCATTTTTCGTTCATACTGTGTATTTAACTATTTATTAACATATTAATAGAAAAATCCAATATATATATGCACAGAACATTTCACGCTTATTAATATCAAACTCAATATCTCGATATCATTACCTCAAGTCTTATGAATAGCAATATTGAAATAATCGATTATCAATTTAGGTTTATTATTATTAGCACCGCGTCTTACTACCTGTTTGGGTTGTAAACACTTATGCTAATGTGTAATGGTAGGGTGATTGTGAGATGAAATGGAGGACCTACAGTTTAACGTGGAATCCGAACCACAGTGGAGGTCTGGCATTCCTCACATTCACAAGTTGTGATTAATACACGTCTTGTCATAGGTGNTGGCATTCCTCACATTCACAAGTTGTGATTAATACACGTCTTGTCATAGGTGAAGGAAGGGTTTGGCAATCAGATAAATCTGTGCCAGGACCGTGAATGAACCCCGAACTCCCAGCACAGAAGTCCGACACCTTACCCCTAGACCGTCAGGTCACCCAATTTAGGTTTAGACCAAAAAATAATAACACCAAAACATGTTGTCATAGAAGACTAAACTACTATCAAATAAAGAAAAGGGAATAAAAATGAAGAAGATGTAATTTTGCCAAACATGACTGCCTGTAGCAAGGTCCATATATATTAATGTCCTTGCTTGGACCTAGTGTGAAATCTTTTTAAGGCTGAAAACAAAAAATCAATCTATGGAGACTTAAGTATCGTAATGTGTAAAAGTAGAGATTGTGATTTTAATGCCAACCTCAGAAAAAAAAAGTCTGAATATCCTGAAATCGCTCATTTTTCCTGTGATCTGTTTTATACTTATAAAATAAGAAAAAACTGATACTATCTGTATAAATGGCAGCCAGCATAGCACCATTGACAGTGTTACTACATTGAAAATTATATTTCTTGATGTGGTTTTTGCCGAATTACAAAGAAATTGTGTTTATTTAGAAAAAAAAAGCTTAAATTTGTGTTATTCGCATGAAAACAGTAGAATTTGTGTTAAAATTCGTGTTATCGCAAATGTGAATTTTGCATGTCCCTATGTATGTGTTTTTCATAAATGAAATGAAACGAAATGGATAACTTGGTATTTTATTTACAGACTTTTAATACCAAGATCCAACTTTTTTATTTAACAAATTCCAATCATATTATATACCACAAATCAGGACTCTATGGATATAAATAGAAAACATATTTTTAAAGTGAGGTTGACTGCACATATTTGTAGATTTAGATTAATTATTTAACAGAATCAAAGGAAAAATGGTGCCAAACAGCTCCTTAAATTAAAAATTGAAAAGAGGGTAGAAGGGCAAGGCTTACACACTAACCAGAAAAATACAGATCTCAAAGTTCATAATGTAAAACACAAAAGAACACATAATTATGAAATTTTCAAGGTACATCAGTTCCGTTCTTCAGCAGAAGAAAGTATAACATACTGGACAATGACAGCATGGCTTGAGATATATGTAACCTGTTGTGATTTTAATTGTGAACTTTGAGGTCCAGAGTTTTCTGGTGAGTATTGTATATAGACCTTAACCTTCTATCTTCTTTTCAATATGTGATTGAATTATAATTTAGTTAAATATGATAAAACTATGATGTTAAATAAAGAGAGTTACACATTAGAAAAGAAAAATCCTAGATTCGTTTTGGACCCTAGTCATATAAGTTATGTATAAATGTAAGTTCTTCAACATATTCATGCAATAATGGCTCATTTTGTCAAAGTTAAGCGGTAAAGAGCACCCATCATCTGTTGTGGTGATCATAAACTATTTCAATATATATCTTCAGTCCTCAAAGTTAACACATTTGTTACGTATTATCCAAGAGTGCAATTATAAGATCTACAAAGGTTTTATAAAGAGTGTTTTTGTGAAAAAAATGTGGTTTATTTCCAGGTTAATATGGTAATAATTAATGAGCATTTACTTTACCTCACAAGATTTGTTATTAAAATAATATTAAGATATTTTAAGAGCATTGTGTGATTTGCAACGGCTTAAAACCTTATAAATTGTTTATAGTTTGGTTTGATTCAAGTTATCAAAGCTTCGAAGACCCCGAGTTGACATTGTAAATGTTAGAGGAATTGGAATCGAGAGTCCCAACATCACTAAGAAGCAGGTTTAGTCACCATTTGAAAAGTCAGCCAATGAATGAGCCTTCCTCTGAAGAATATTGTTGTCCGACAAGTCCTCCTCAGTGGTCCAGCGAGTGATACTAGTCTCGTCTAGCTTCATGTCACCATTCTCATCAGGTTCATCCTGTTTGGGAGATGTTGTAGGAGGAGGGCTTCTCAAGGTCCCCAACATGTCTTGTTCATGGAGCACATCAAGCAAGTGTCTGAATTAACAAACAGAATAAAACCAACCATCTGTAGCAACAACAAACACACAAAATAGGAACTTAAATTTTATTAATTCAAACACTATACCAGTAAATAAATAAATATTAGAGATGGGACGTTCGAGTCCTATGGTGTGCGCTGGGTCTACAAGTGAAAGTGCTTGCAATTAAACATTTGGAGAAGGATAGAAATAGCTACTCTACCATATTTCACAGCGAGTGAAAATGAAGGGGGTTAAGGGGAAGGGAGACCATTTGAGTGCACCTGTCTGTCTGTTGTTAGATAGCCATAAAGGGAGGCGACCAGACAGAATAGAGATTACAAGGGGTGTCAAGTCTAGAGAACATTTAAGGGATTTTAAATCTAGAAACCATTTAAGGGGTGTCAAACCTAGAGACCATTTAACGGGTGTCAAGTCTAGAGAACATTTAAGGGGTGTCATGTCCTTTTTTATTAATACCAGCTCAAATAACAATGTTTTGAAGTAATTTTTTTCATTCTGATAATATTTAAATATAAAACCCCATTATAAATACAAATTTACTAATTAAAATAATTTCTATAAGAAATGTAAGTAAAATCTACTATTCGGTTTTTGTTCAAAATGTTTATATTAGATTCGAAATTATTCGATTCGATAAATAATCATATTCACACATCCCTAATTAGGACCAATTATAAATATTATAAGATCATAGAAAATGAAGCACAAATCAAAATAAAAATATTAACACATCCCTACACACACTTCAAAATGTCAATGTCTCATGGGATAAGACAGGGGAAAAAAACCCACTCAAAATCTATACCTATACAAAACGGTTAAATATTTTTATCTATTGTAAGTAACATGAAAAGACGTTTTCTGAAAATTAAAAATTATGTGTAGCTGTGAAAGTAATGAGAATATCTAAGTGTGAAGAGTTGTATAGTAAGACAGTGTAGAAACACTGTACAATAATGTAAAGTAAGTGATAGTTAAGGAAGCCAACCTGAAAGGATAGCTAGGTTAGGCCTAGATAGGAACAAACAAACTTCTCTCTTCATGTCTTCTTAAACTTTTACACTTTCCACTTCTTCAAATTTCCACATTGCATATTTTTTTTGAATGTGCAACTGTCGAAGTGTGTTTCTATCCTTCCTTCACTATCACTCACTTTACAGTATTGTTAAGTCTAATTACGTATTTCCAAGCCGTTAGCCAATAATTCATTTTATTAAGTGTGAAGAGAGTGTGTGAGGAAATGAAAAAATAAGTTTGTTTTCTATTAATCCCTAACCTAACTATCCTTTTTAGGCTGGCTTCCTTCCCTATTACAGACATTATTTTACAATTTATAGCATTCAGTAGGTGGGCCAAGTTTATATGTTAAAATGAAACCAAAGAGTTTATATAATGGAGGGGGTGTGGAAGGACTCTTGCAGAAATTGCCATATGGTGTTGGGATTAAGGATGGGATCTTGGATTCCTTAAGGTTATTCGAGATTAGAGGTTTTCAGATTTGAGAATCAAATCCTTAAATGTATATTATATAATTTTTCTATCAAAATTTAATTTAAAGCTCTAATACTGTTTATTGGTGGTTCAGCACCAACATAATTATAGGATAAACTCAACAACCAGACCCCAGAACAATAATTTTAACACTTAGATTAATATATGAATGTTATAATGTGGATTATAATAAAGAATGTTAACAAATAGTTAATATTTGTATTTTATATTATTTCATTATATTGTTTCTATTTCCGCTGAGATTCATAATTTTTTCCAATATTTGGGATTCAAAAGTAGAATGAAGATTCGGATTAGTAAAATAGTGAAAATTTGACCCATTTCTAGTTGGGATAGTTAAGTATATTATTTTGGTTGGCACTTTACTACGGATTTATAATCCAATTTTCAATAAATTCAGAAAAACGCAACACGATGTGACATCTGGTCCAAGCTATATTACCTGCTTAAGTTATGTGTTATACATGAAGTCAGGTTCTAAAGACATTTCGTTTAACTGTTTTACTTCTAAATAATGTATAAAAATGAGGTGGCCCAATGGCTAAATAATTTTCTAGTAAAGTAAATTGAACTAGAGAAAAAGGAAAAATAAACTACTAAGAGTAAATTTGATGAAGAAAGCCCACCTAGGGAAAGAGGAAAAATGTGGGAAGAATCCAATGCACAAAGGTGACATTTTCCTTTCTTCTGTCTTCTAGAGTAGAAATAGTCACACACACATTTTAACACACATAGAATAATATTTCGGCATTGTTGCCTTTATCAAACACAAAGAAGAGAGAGTACAAATAACACAAACAATGGATTACTCCATTTTGAATTTAAATGAAGAACTGTTAGAAACACATTGTGCCAATTGGTTTTGGAACTAAATATAAATTCCTTGGCTATGGTTAGTATTTATAAAGACCTATTTCAAATTATGATAATAATGAAAAATAAAAAATGATATTTTAAAACATTAATAAATAATAATAGTAATAATAGTAATAATAATTTGAAAAATCTAGGGGGGAAAAAAAAGGAAAAAAAAAAGTATTTATCCTCAGGGTGAGGCTGCAAAAACATCTTTAAACTTTGTGAACAAATATGAACAAACTATGTCAGTGACAATCATATCTTACGTTAAGTACTCGGAGCTGTCCTGCTGATGTCCCGGTACAAAACTTGAAGGGCGAGAAACAGAGAGAACTTCCGTAGGAGACAAGGAGCGCCTTGGTGAATACATGAGGAGCGTAAAGAGTGTTTGCAATTTACTCAGAAGCATCTGAGAATCATCGCACTCTCTGTCAAGCACTTCATGGCAGAATCTATACAATGCAATGAATAATAAATTAACTCACATCATGAAAGAGAATATAATATATTTATTATATTTGTGATGGATTTTTAATCTTGCCAGGATATGAATAAGGACCCTACTAGGGATATATGAAGCTTCGACTTGGCTTTGAAACAAACATCAGCTTTGACTCACTTTGAAACAAATTCTGGCTTCGAAGCTTCATCAATAAAAATGAATTCCATTTTGTGATAATAACTTGATTTGTCAGAGTAATATGAACTATTACAAACGTTTGTGCAATAAAACATTTTCCAAATAATTTTAGTGCATAAATTAACATAAATAACCACAATATAATATTTTTTCAAGCATAAAACAACTAAAAGAAAATATTCAAACTTTGATTCGACTTCGAGAATATGTAATATATTTGAATGAGTTTGCTTCGAATTGAAAGAGTGGACTTCGCACACCCCTAGATTCTTTTATCAGAAGTGAGACTGTAAATCAATTAACATATTATCTTGAGAGTTTAGAAGCAAATTATATTTCTTTTAATGGCTTAAGAGATGTTTAAAATCATTGTCTTTGATCCTTTCTTTTTAAATGTTTGCTATTTCAATCATATTTAGATATGCATAAGTGTGTGTTAATACATATAGGATGTTCATTTGAAAACTTTCCACCAAAATCTATCGATAAAAACGCACTGTAGAAAAAAATATTTTAAACAAAAGTAGTTTGGTTCTGAGGTGGAAGTAAGGTGGTAAGACAGGTATGACCTTGGGTGGCGTTTCTAAGGTGACGTTAAGGTCACGTTGATTTTTTCAAATGAGACTCCGTATTTTTTATTGCATATTCCTGTAGATCATGTTTTGCCATTTTCAAAATGGTGGTTTTAAGCGTTTTAGAGTAAAAGCTATCACGAGAAATGAGCCTCACAAGTTTTTGGGTCACAGGCACTGGGCGTGGCCTTATAATTTGGCCTATCCAAACATAGCTTGGGAAGGTACATATGTTTGTGTGTAAGATCGTAAACAAAACATCATTTTTACTATCAATTCCAGTAACAAGTTTATTAATTCCCTCGTTTGCTTTCTACTGTTAACATCCAATCTTGCAAAATGGTTTACAGTCTGGAAGAGAGAACAGAATTAATTTTCTGTATGGCGTCGAGGCTCATTGTCCTCAAAGAATGGCAGCAATGTTCAACCAAAGACACCAGGATAAAAACATATCACATAGTTATGTTTTAGATATTGTTTTAAAATTCAAAGAAACTGGATCTGTCGCAAACAAAAAAAAATCGACTGTGCATACAGTATTGAGTGAATCAACTTGAGTGGAAATTTTGGGCACTTATGTGGGAAATCCTAAAAGTTCAGTGTGGGAAGTGTCTATATCTACTGGTGTTGGTTCGATTCATAAGACATTAAAATTAAATAAGTTTCATCTGTATAAAATGCATGTAGATAATTAAGCAGATGATCCTGATAGGCGAGTAGAGCTTTGCGAAGAAATGATCGAATAATTGAATGTAAATTCATTGTTATTAGAATCCATCTGTTTTTCTGAAGAGTGCACTTTGTTCTTAAGTGGTTTTGTAAATAAACACAACTGTCGTTATTGGAGTGATCCAAATCCTCAAATTTTTATTAACGGACACACTCAATGGCCAGAAAAAATAAACGTTTGGACAGGTATATTAGGTGACGTGATTATTGGTCCGACATTTATTGACAGAAATTTGACAGGAGGCAAATACTTGGAAATGCTTGAAGAAGCAATTCATCCTCTCATAATGCACACCCTAGAAAATCAACTAGACAATCATGGATACATGGGGCTTGATGAAGATCTTTTACATTTTCAGCCAGATGGAACCCCCCTCACCACACACTACTTGTTTGTCAATGGTTAAACAACAGATTTAATGGACAATGGATTGGCAGAAGAGGACCAATTGAGTGGTTAGCAAAGCCACCTGAGTTAACGATCCTAGATTTTCTTATGGGGACATTTAAAGTCCACATTTATGGGACTAAACCATCAAATCTCCAAGAGTTAAAAAAATAGGACAACAATGGCATGTAGAAGTATTACAAAAGTAACCCTACAAAAAGTCAGACCTTGCGAGCACACAGCACACAAACACTTGTACTTTCCAGAGCTATGTTTAAAAAGGCCAAATTCTAATGCCCCGCCCAGTGCCGGCGACTCAAAACCTTGTGAGGCTCATTCCTAGTGATAGCTTTTACTTTAAAAAGCTTAAAACCACCATTTTGAAAATGGCACAATGTGATCTACAGGAATATGTAATATAAAATAATGAGTTTAATTTTTTTAAATCAAAGAGACCTTAACGTAACCTCAGCAACGCCACCCAAGGTCATACCAGCCTTTCCACCTTACTTCCCCCTCAGAACCAAACAACTTTTGTTTAAAACATTTTTTTCTGCAATGCGTTGCTTTCGAGATCTTTTGGTGGAAAGTTTTCCAATGAACACCCGGTATACATGTAAATGTGTGTGGTATGGATATGGGTTTTAATTAATTGTTTTATCTCTCCTTTCTTTAGTTCTGCTTTCCTCATTTATTTTACTTTAATATGTTAATAAATGTACACTTATATGGATTATCTATGTGGTCAATTTGTATATAAATTATAAATCAATTTTTAACTACAGTCAAACCTGGCAAATTTGAACGTGTACAGTTCGAATTCGTGTTTAATTTGAACTTTTACCTTGGTCCCTTGAACCTTCTATTAAAACAATGTAAAAAAAACCATATATAATTCAAACTTATTTTGTTTGGTCCAAAGTAAAATTGCCACGAAGATGACGAAAAAATCCAACAATCTTGCATAAGCAACACATTATTTATGTAGTCCTACTCGACTGTTGTTTTATGGATAGAAGGCTCTCTGCATGCAGGGGCAGTAAGGTTTTGTGTTACAATTATTGTGTACTGGTAAGGCAGTCGACTAGGCGGGAAATGATCAATAGACACTTGACAAAGCAACTGCTGCTTGCCACCAGTGTTCTATGCAACGCCTGCCAGTCCCCGAGTCCCTCGCCGAGGCTCTTCATTCTGCTTGCATTCTCAGAACGAGTAAGTTACAGCTGCAGTCTTACTGTCTTATATGTTATTCATATAGTGTAGTGTATTGTGTTGTGGTGTGGTATTCATCGTGTCTTTGTCAAAACCAAAACGTGTACAGTACAAAACATTGACATTTCCAAGAAAGGTGCTGTTATTCGGGAAGTGGAAAAAGTATTAAAAAAGATGTCCGAGATAGCAAAAGACTTTGGGATTCCGTCAATTACATTGTCAACTGTAAAAAATAAAGATAAAATTTTGAACAGTGTTACCAGGTCTGATGACAAGGACAGTTAAAGAGTGAAAGGATCGGAAAATCCTGATGATGACTAGTGCGTGATTAAGTAGTTTTAAAAGGTATCAGACAAGGAAATTCCATCAAGTGGACTTCTCATTAAAGCTAAGGCCGAAAAATTCAGATCAAGCTTAAGATAGGTTGGTATGATATATTTAAATAAAAGAATGACATTTCTTTCGAGACTGGGGAAAGTGGATCTATGAACCTACAACAAGTCAAATTTCTGAAAGATGGCTGTGTATACATGACAAAAAAATATGCAAACAAAACTGAACAAACATGTTGTTTGTTGACAAATGCACCACACACAACTCTATTCATCTAAAAGAAAATGTAAAGGTTGTGTTCCCTCCTCCCCCAAATATGTTGTCAGTAGTCCAACCTATGGATCAAGGAGTAATTGAAAATTCCAAAACTTCTACCAATGTCTTGTGGTCCAGGAAATTCTCTCCTGTGCACTTACATTGATAAGAATGGCAAGGTTAAAATTGACACTCTCCAAGCAGCCTGAATGTGTAAGAGTGTGTGGAGCCGAGTGACACGAAAAAAACTATCGCCAAATGCTTTCGAAAAGGAGGTTTCTGACACAGCAAAGGTGAGGAGCAAAATTAAGTTTTATGAGGAGATCGTACCCACTGTGGACAACTGGGAAGATGTTGGATGTGAGACAGGTGACCGTTAAAAGGATTTTGTGAGCTTAGATGAGAACTTAGCAATCTGCGGTGAACTGTCAGATCTAGAATTTTTGGCAGATGATGTGAACAATAAAAATGACAGTGCATCTTCAGATGAAGAAGAACAGAAGGAACTTCCAGAGAAACCGATCCCAACATCTACACAGGCCATGGACAACATTGAATAGTTTACTAAAACTCACAGTATTAACTCCAAAAATAATCAACAATTTCTAGATTTTAAAAAAACCTGTAAATATTCTGTATTAGTGTTATGGAAAATCTTAGAATCAAATTATATGTATACACTACTGTTCTTTACTTCACTGAATTAATATTTTAAGTTGTTTTTCCAGCCCATATAAAAAACTTTTCTAATTAAAATTTTTCTTGTGATTCCTTCAGATTCAAATTAGCCAGGTTCGACTGCATCCTATTAATAGCACAAAGTATAAATATTAACATACTTTATTATTAAGGGGTAAAGTGTAAGAAAAGGTGCTGGCCTTAACTTAGCCCAAATAAACACGATATTTTTAACCGCCATGTTTTACTACCCCTTCGGGTAATAATTATGCTAACCGGCTTGATAAGAGAAAGGTTTAATTTAGAATAAATGTACCCACATTTGCATGGAAGGAGAGTGGAAAACCATGTTGGAGATTCAAAAACCTCAGTATACCTGACCAGGATTTGACTTTGATCTCCCTGTCATCGACAGTCTAGTCTAACACGAGAGCGACACCTTAGAACATGCAGCCACCGAAGAAGGCTATTATTATTAAGGAATACCCTTTTCATTAAGTATTTTCTGTTTTGTTTTATTTATTGTGGACTTATTAAATTATTATTGTCGCTATTGAACTCCACTTATTTTTCTTTCTATATTATGTATGGCCCCCAACTGTACAAAGGGGCGTTCAAGTATTACTTAAGCCACTTTTTGGACATTTTGAACCACCTTCCCCCAATCGTAAGCAAGAATAAGCAAACACCCTCCCCTCCCCGTCTTACTTAAGTTATATTTGTTGAATTTTTTCACCGGAATAGATATTCACTATTTTTTAAGCAATTTATAAATTTCTGCTAAATATGAACAGAAAGGTGTAAATTAATGGTGCAAAATATTCACAGTAAGCAATTCTGTAAAATGAATTCAAATTTGCTATACCTAAAAACTTTAATTAAAAAGGTTATACAATTTTGTAAATTTTTTAAATTTACATTTAATTTAAATTATAAAATTATTATTATAGTTATAAAAAAACTCTCAACTGCTTTTAATCTGATGTGCAGGGTCCTTGAATCCACATCTCAACACTCCAAATTATGTGTTCATTTGGGGTGGCTGGGTCACTGCTCCATTCTTGCTCACCTTTCTCTGCTGTCTTAGTTGAACATTGTTCTGACAACCCCTCCCCCTTTTCCCCTGTTGTCAGCAAAAATAATCAAAGTTTAAACCCCCTCTCTCTAAGTTGCTTACATAATTCTTGAACGCCTCCTAACAAGGCACTGTGTTGATGGAGTCCTAGTCGCAAGTATGGGTGTAGCTTCAATTTGAAGAATTATTTAGCTTCGTGCTCTATTCCAAATTACTTTTCTGTCCGTAAATTTTGAAGAATAGTACTTAAGACTGCAGAGGAGGAATTCCGGATAGTTCAGTTGTAGAGCAGTAACATGCTAAACCAAGGGACACAAGTTCTATTTCTGTGTCCAGGAGTTAAAATTTACAAATATGATATTTGATGCAGCTGTATTCCGTACTAAAAAATCATTTCAATCTCTCAAGCTTTGTTAGTCATGTACAGTTAATTTGTACAAGTGTATGCGTTCTCCTACCTTTCTATCGTTAAGTATATAGTGTTCTTTCGTGGTTTATGTTGTACATACCTCCTGGTCATGAAGAGTGCCTGTAGAACACTGTTTATATAACATGTGTTGACAAGATTGTTAAGCCCAACTCGTCCCGTCGTGGAGACTTCGCTTACTCCAGGACTAGGGAGAACCGGGCTGATGGCCCACACTGGCCCGTTCTTGTTCAAGAACTGGCCACGTGTGTAAGAGGGGCAATCCTATAAATCGGGGAAAAGAATACAAATGAATAAAAAACTATTGATGTAATAAATAATGGATTTAAAATTCCATATATTAACTTTATGGACCACTAAATATATAAGATAAATTTTAAACATGCTTGATAAATATTTAACTTTTAATAAAAATAAATCTGTACAAATATAGGCAACTAATTAAAGTATTACCCACTTTGGTGGCCAAACGACCTAATTCTAAGGTGTCACTATCATGTTGAACTAGACCGCTGATGACAGGGAGATCGAGGTTTCAGTCCTAGTTGGGTGTACTGAGGGTGGTTTTACCTAAATGTTTTCCACTCACCCCCCACAAAACTAGGGTACACTTCCTCTAAATTCAACCCTCCTCCTTCCTATATCATTAACATAATTAGTATATATGCATACAGCCTGTACAGGACTAGGTGCTAAAAAAAACTAATCAAATAATTCATATAACAAATACTTTGGTCAATGGCCATGATTCTGAACAATGAGTAAGGGAGTGTGAAGTTTAAAAAATATCGACTTGACTTCAACAATTTATGAAGCTTTGCCAAAAAATATATTAGCAGCGCTATGATAGGTTAAATTTTTGCATGCCTATTTTTTCCAGGGCCATGACTTACTATTCGTTCAGCTTATAAACATCTGTTATAATTATGATAATATGTTAGGATAGATGAAGGTTGAATTAAGAGGAAATGTACCTGCAATTGCAGAGAAAGAATGGAAAACCATTTAAGATAAAAACACCCTCAGTACACTCGACCGAGGTTCAGACCTCGATTTTCCTGTCATTGACAGTCTTTGGCCAAGTGAAGAAAATCAATCATTACTGATGATAGTCAGACCCAGATTTAATTCTATTGGAACTCATCAGGAAGGATTGTGAAACGTGCAATGCAACTTCCTGAAAGAGGAAACCAAAAAACACAAAAGGAAGAGAAAGGAAAATTGTAAAGAATGATAGGACACTTCGATAGAATATGTAGTGGTGTTAGTCATGGTTTCTTGAGATGAAGTGTTTTTCAACTATACAATAAAGTGAGAGAATTGTTGAGATCCAAAGCAGTTACAGTAAAGAAGTTAATATCTCGTGATTGAAGTATCTTGCAACCGGGCTATTGGTACTAGGTTCCTGTAAAAAAAACTTGAATAAAATCCAAGTCTCATTCATTGTCTATTTATTAAATCTCTTTAAGGATTAATAATAATACTTAGCACCATGTCTTATTACCCATTCCGGTAATACAATTCTCTTTAAGGAAAACCTCTTTTCACTTTGAAGGTACATTTTCTTATACATGAAAGAAGTACAGGTATCTTCTTTCATTTATAAGAAAATCTACTATATAATATAAAAAGAAGTTTCCCTTAAAGAGCTATATTATATATTCACATCCAATGTTTAACTTCCTGTTTTTGTCCTCCAAGTTATTTATTTCTTTTACATGTTCCTATCTAAGTATTGTATAATTATTTACCAGTTTCTCTTTAATTCTATTTTTCCTGTTCCTCCTTTTTAGGAAGTTATGTTGTAAGTTTCACACTGCTGCCTGATAAGTTATGATATAATGAAACCTATGTTGAAGAATTGGGCTGTAACGATCAATTTTCTTCAAGAGCCAGCCATTGCCTTTTAGTCTAGTGGCAACAATGTAAAGTGTGAACTGTGATCTTTGAATTGCAAAATTAATTTTGTTCATTCTCTTTTATATGTATCTATCCCTCTTTCCTGTACTTTCTTTCATATATAAAAGAACGAAATAGAATCAATCTTTACCTGAATGACAGTAACAATCGGTTGGTACAAAGAGTCGTGTCCTGGAAATCTGTCCATTAGAACATGGCACATGTCCAGCATAGTCTGCAAACAATGCCGGCTGGACTCCGAGTCTTCCTTTTTGAGCTGGAGGGCCACGGAAGGGATGCGGGCCACTATCTTATGAAATATAAACTTTTGCTGGCTTGCAGCCAACATGTGCCACACTACGGGGGCCACCCCATCCCGCAACACCGGTAGCTGTAAGGCGATAAAGAGTCGGTCGATTTTGTTTTCAGAGACTCCTAACAGCAGGCTGAAATCACACGCAGATATAAAACAATAAGTTTTTTTTAGTGTGTCTTAGTATTCATTTCAGTTGTATGCCTAAATTAATTACACTATGAGCAGTGGCGTCGCGTCAGGGCAAGCAAGGCAAGCACTGCTTGCCCTTGATTGAAGATATGTAATTATTTTATTTAAGGTTTGAAAAAATATTCTCCTGGTAATAATTTAAATGCAATTCAAGCATCAGTGGGTTGGAAAAAAAAATTCCATACATGGCAGTGAGCATAACATGCATGCAAGACATGCACTAGTCTATCTAATGGTGGTTGAAATTCTGTATATGTCCGACTTTCATCCCATTGCTCTAGCTAGTGTAGTTCTTATTTGTGACATCATAGATTTTGGAGGGGAGAGAAGGGGAAGAGCTGAGGAGGTCAGGTGAAAATGCAGGCAGCTGAGCTACAACTTTTATTGCCCGAAAGGTGGCGACTAGAACCGAAGTCACTACCCCTCTCTTCCCCTTTCAAAAGATATAGGGATGGTGAACACCAAAATGTGTACAGGATCTACTTTGCACAACTTATTGTATACAATTTCGGGCAATAGAACACGTTCTATACCAGCCATTTTTCTTGTACAAGTTTTGAGTTGTAAACATGAAAATTGTCTTCTAGACAGTTACAAAATAAATGGTACGGAACTCCGCATGGACTTTCTCGCTCTAATATAATATTACCTTTAAACTACTTATTTGTTAAGTCTACCCATATCCTATTTAAAACTTGCATTATATATGTACTTGAACTGCCACCTGGACGCGGACTTTAGGGAAGTGTCCGGATGGTTAAGCCTTACTGCGTGTGAGGCAGCTCACCAGTTTAATAAATGTAAGAGAATTCTTATGATTTTTGCAAACAATGTACCTCCAGAAATTGTTGATATTTACATATTTCAGAATTTGAGTAGGATTTCAACTAATCGGATGATTTTTTATAAAGATTATATGCAATGATAAAAGTTAAAAACTTTTTATAAGTTTTAAAAAAAGTTTGGTATTCAAAATAATTCCCCGAGTCACGCCAAAACTCCTAATAGTTCCCTGATTTTCCAAGGAAAGGGAAATTCCTTGAGAAATCCAGGCTTTTCAGGTGAGTAAACACCCTGTATGAAAACATTTATTATGATAATTTATTAGGAATGAGAAAGAGAGAATTTTGGAGGAAATGTACCCAGATTCGCGTAGAGGTATAGGTAAACCATTTAATAAAAAAACACCACCGTCAATACACCATAATGGAATTCAAACCCCGACCCTACCTGTATCTGCCCTCCGACTCAAGAGCGTTGAAGAGTTGCAGGACCCAGTGAGTGACAGAGGGATAGCATGATGCTTGCAGCAACCACATACACAGAGCATTCAGAGCAGAGGATAGAATCTCTTCACTCAGGTCGCCGCTGATTATACCACTCACAGCAAACGACATCACATGGGGTTCTATCAACTGCAGGACACTCGCGAGCGCAGGCGAGATCACAAACTTATCCAGCATCACACATTCCATTAGGTTGTTGAAGTACCCTAAAGTCAATCAAAGTAATATTTTTTTTAGCATCGCATATTTATATCTGTCCAGGTTATACACTTTTCTTTAGTCAAGGTATGTTAACGTGCACTTTCTGACCTGATTGATTATATCACAAGAGAATTTCTACGAGTCAGAGCAAAACGGCCCACCAATTTTGCTGGGAAAGGTATTTTCACAAAGCTTCCAAGGTTCTTTTACATGCCACAATCGATATAGGACTGACATCTCTACTTCCCCTTCGAAAAAAGTTATGCTACAGATTTTTATCGCTCAAGAAAAATTCTTTGAGCCCGGAAGAGTTTGAACCCACCAACATCGGGTCATGAGGCGAGCACTTTACACCATGACCATCGAGGTCTACTTCAGGTTATACACTCATGTACTAATTATGCAAATGTGTTAGAAATGAGGACGGTTTAATTTAACAGAAGTATACCCACATTCACATGTTTCACACTTCGCTTTGCATTAAAAGAAAAGGGCTCCTATTCATCTCATTAGTACAAACATATATAAATGAGGAATAAAACAATAAAAAAGGTCTTACCTGTGTTAGCTATGGCTGAATACAGAACTTTGAGTGCACTCAGAGCCAGCTCATCACAAACGTGGGCCCCAGCGCACATCCAAATGTAACGAAGGAACTCTTGTACCTCTCCGACCCCCTCATAGAACGTCTTGAGTTTTTTAGATTCCGGCAGAGGAGTGACGGCTAGACACACCACGACTGCCTCTGAGAGAGCCATTATACTGGGGAAATCAACTGGTAAACAAATGGGGTGTTCCCTCAAGAGAGTTACTATCGTGACCACTGCTTCCACGCTACAGCCAGCCGTGCGACACATCACGTTGATGGCATTTTGCTTCAACAAGGTCTCAATATCTAAAATCAAACAAACACTTATTTTACCATCACCATACAACTGGGTTCGCTATTTTGGGATAGGATTTACCAGTGAGATTTAATAACGTGGTACACGATCATTGACTCTATAAGTAGGGACTAGGAACTCTGATTTGTGGAAAGTAATATTTTTTATCACCGCATCTTCATATATATTTAGGTAACACGCATAAATGATAATAACACTCTTATAGGGTAGGGATGAGGAAGGAAGGATTAAAGAGGTAATCTACCCGCATTCGTGTGGAAGGAGAGTGGGAAATCAGTTAGGCGGAAAAAACCTCAGTAGACCCGACCAGGATTCGAGTCCTGATCTACTCGTCTTAAGCAGGCCAAATTAACATGACTGTTAGGCCACTGAAGTGGCTAGTAAAATTATTAAAGTTTATTAAATAAAAAGTCAAATTTTGTTAGCTAAAAAGTTTAATTTTGATATAAAAAAGTCGGTGAGTTAAATAGTTTTTCACAGGGAAAATGATAAAAAAAAAATAGAACTCAAAGTTATGTGAAATAGTACAAATCAACCTCATCAAGTGTTTCCAGCTTGTGGCCTGATTAGTTAAGTAAAATTTCTCCAGCTCCTTCTGTCCTTCCATCATTCTTTCTCCTTTCCCTCACACACACTTGCTGTTAACTGCTCCTCCAATCTCTTCCTTGGTCTCCTTTGCTGTTTTTCCCATCCACACTTAAACTCCACCATTCTCCTTTGGAATGTACTCCCTGTACCCCAACTCTTGCCCGGATAACTTCATTCCTAATTCTATTTCTCCTGATGAATAATGGAATATTAAGTAGGTACCACAAATAGAAAACTTCACACAAAAATTATTCTTATTACTGTCATACTGGCAAATCCAAATACTTATTTCAGTTCTTCTTTTACCAGGTTTGGTGGAGGGAAATAAATTTCCTTGGATGGAAACAATTTTTTGATTATCGGAATATTAAGATGAAAATTTTAACAGTACAGTTGGTACAATTTAAAGCAACATATGTAAAAAAAATCTGCTTCAAGAAGATAAAATATATATAGTTTTTATATTAATTTGTGTTTAAATCAACAAAATGAACCATCATTAACATTTAAAATATTGACTAGACAAGTTCGTAAAAATATTATATTTTGGTTTATATATCTACCTCCCTCTTTTCTATGGGCTAGACACCAAAGCATTGAGGAAAGTCAAAGGATTATTTTTATTTGGTTCGCAAATGCATTAAGGCGACCAAAAACATAACTATATAATACTCGTGAATGTGTTAACGCCTACATAAGTATAAATAAGATCATACCTTAAAAATTTTCTTGAATATATAGTCGATGATATATTGTATGTATACAGTATAATCACAAACATAATTTAGTATTAATAGTTTGGTTATAATCAGAAGATGAAGTAGTAGTATTAATATTTTTAATCACAAATATAAGGAATTAAATGTGGCCAGTTTCAAAAAACAATGCACACTGAACAACAAGACTGAGGGTTGTATATGCAAGCATGCCACTAAGTAAAGCTTTGATGAAAGTGGAGTTGCGTTGATTTGCTTGCTAACACGAGCGAGCAGGGTTTTCCCCCAGGAAATAATGTTAACAGCATCACTCACTTTATGAGGATCATTTCTTGGAAAAGCTACCGCGTGCTTAACTTAGCAAGAAAAGAAATTCTTTGGTGACCAAATGCGATGAAAGAGCGAAGAAAGCAATAAAATTCGGGAACTCAGTTATAATTGAAAACCAATGAAAGAGCAAAGTGATAAAACTCACAACATCTTCCATTTAATCCATTTCCGTGAAAGGGCAAGTCCCAATTTGCCCAATGACGCATTTTACGGCCATGCTAAGACTTGAGCATGTGAACCTTAGTTTAGTAGATAGATATGCTACAGTCTAAGCCAAGGAGCTACCCGTTCAGGTTATATGCATATGAACAAATCACACTAATTTGTTAGGGATGAAGAAGGTTGTAATTTAGAGGAAGTGTACCTGCATTTGTGTGGAGGGGGAGTGAAGAGCCAATTAGGAAAACACATCCTCAGTACACCCCACTATGATTATAAAACCAATCTTCTCATAATAGACAGTCAAGTATATAGCAAGAGTGATGACTTAAGATTATTTGACAGCCAAGGTGGTTCTTTTTTCTTTTTTTAAATTAATTTATCATAAAATCAGGTTAAAAGTGAAGAATATTTTTCTCACGCCATAAGAACTTAACAGATTTTACTACAAAAACAAATCAACAAAAATTTACCTTCAGAGAAATTCTGTTTACAGCACCAAGCTATAAGCAGAGGTATCTCTTTTCTGTTATGTTGGAAATTATTTGAAGTCATGAGCGTTTCAACCATTTTTATGGGAATATTTTTAGAATGCTCTTTTTCTTCTAGTGAACGCAGTATCAGCCACCCCATGGACACCTCAAATGCAACTTCACTACTGGCCACCCAGCTATAAGAACAATAACAGGATTAGTAAACTTGTTTTTATAGCATGTTGGACTATAAAAAGTTCATGCAAAGAATTTTTATGATATAAAATACAGGTCTAGTCTAAAAATACTAACTTTTTTTAGGCTAGTTAAAAAAACATACTTACATACCTACCTTAGGTAGGTAATACAACTCAAACCAGACATCACATTGTGGAGCAGTTTTCTGTATTATACTTTAAAAAAAACAGGTAGCTAGGACCAGTGAAATCGATTTTCCATGTTTTTTAAATACATCTAGTTGTTTGTGTATTGAGTAAGTAGAGTAGTAATGGCAAATACTTTCACCAGTTACTGTTCACTACGACTCAATACACCAACAACTAGTGAAATACGACCCTGAATAAGAGATGAACCAGAATGGCTTAGTGGTAGAGCATTGGCGAGCAAAACTAAAGGTCCCAGCTTTGACTACTATTTCAAAATTTTCATTTTTCATTAAATTGAATAGTGTATACCATCTTTATCTGATTATTACTTGAAAAAAGATATATACATTTAGCTTTTGATCCTTGCTCCTTTCTATATTTGAATATTGTATTAAATAAACAAATCTATGGGATACCGGGAATGAGCCGATTTCCGCTGACTTCTCTACACACATGCTGTGGTTCTATTGGTCACCCGAGACTAGTTAACCCAACTTGCTAAGTAAAAATCTTATAATTTATTAATGAGAGGTACATTAAAGATATAGTGAAACGTAGCCTACCTGATTCCAAGCTCCAAAACACTTTGACATGCTTCCACTGTTGTACAATGTTCGTCAAGCAATTTAGTGATTATAGTTTCTTTGGCACCATCTGCTATTTCAAGAAACATGACACTTTTTAGTGTCTTAGGGACCATTTTGACCTAAAAAATAAAAAAAACATAAATAAACAATCTAGAACTTTTTGAACAAGGTTTGTTAGTTTTTTAGCACTGTATCTTGCTATCCGTTTGGATTACACCCATATATATTTACTAATTATGCTAAAGTGTTAAGGATAAGGAAGGGTGGATTTAGAAGAAGTTATATCTGCATTTGCATGGAGAGGAGGCGTAAAACCATTTAGAAAAAAAAACCACTCTCGGTACACCCAACCGAGATTCAAACACCAATATCCATGTCATCAGCAGCCCAGTCTATTGTGAGAGTGATGCCTTATTTCAATTAGGCCACTGAAGCAGGTAACCAAGCTTTTAATTCATCCCTGTGTAAGATACACTTTTCATAGTACATAGTAGGAAATATTGAGGTTCTTAGTCCTTTCAGTAGATGTGCTGAGCTAAGCCGTCGGTTACTTAAGGAAAGAGGAAAATGAGAGAAGATGTTATATGCTACTGACTGTATGATTTAGTAAAGACGAAGTGTATAACTATTGTGGGTGTGTGTGCCTGTGTTCAGTGTTTGTTTCAGTTAAACATAATGTGTGTTCACATTTTGTTTTTCATAGTTTCACTATTGTCAGGCCTACAAAGCTGCAAATGCCACCACAATCCATAACAAATTATATTAGTGTTACTTAAAACTTATAGTCTTTTATTGTTTTACTGATTTAATAAAAAACTACAGATTGACTACATACTCTTTGGGCCAGTTTCATAGTCAAACTTAGTACACCTAAAGTGCGAGTCGATACTAAATACAGGACGACACCTACCTAGACCAAAATAGAATGGGCCAGTTTCATATGCGAAACTGGCCCATTTCATTCAATTTCAGGTAGGTGACGTCTTGTATTTAGTATAGCGCCGCACTTGAGGCGTACTAAATCTGACTATGAAACTGGCCCTTTGAACTGTGCTTTATAGCCCAGTCATTTAAGGCTCAAAAAGGGTCTATTTGCGGAATAATTCCCACCTAGCTAAATTTTTGCATAAACCTTTATTTAGGTATTATAAGTAACGTCCTTAAAGTCCTCATCAATATCAGGTTTGCTTCAAAAGATATTCAAGGTCAAAGGTCACAGGTCACAAAAAAAAATCATGGATACCTTACTTTTAATTGGTTGGATGACAATTATGATGGGTATCAAAATTGTAGATTAAAACATTATCTACAAAAAAGATCTAATACATTTTTCACGTAAGTTAAACAGTTTTGTAAATAATTCACTACTAAAGTTTGACGCAAGGCACATACTCTACTCCTTTAAGTCTACTACAAAGAATATCTCTCTTATATGTTATTACATTTACAAGACATATAAAATGATATGAAAACCTAATATCTACATTATGTGAACTGCTTTTGTTAAGATTTTAGTAGATAGTTAAGTGGCATAAAAGGGGCCCCCTCTAACAGTTGGACTCTCTAGATCTTTCGAAGTTCTTTTTGATGAAACGATGCAAGTAACTATGAGTCAAGAAAATGTTCTTTCCAACCGCTCCAATAAAAACCAAATAATTTCAATGCTGATGCAAAAATTACTAAGTGTTGACAACATTGCGAAACAAGCTCGGAATGATGCTAGTGTTTTAATAATAGAAACAGCACTTGAAAAATCAGGCACAAAACCACAACTCGATTTTTTGTAATTGTACTAAAGGTTTTGAGTAAATGTGGTTGCAGAAAAATCTGATTGCCATGTTCCATAGTTTGTGGTCATTATTATGGTCAATTATGCGTCACAGTTAACAGATTTTCCTCCTACAAGAGCAGTTGACAAGCTGATTAACTCAGTTGATGAACAATAGGCAAATGGTTGATGGACATCAAACCAAGAGGAAAATATTTGTATTTCACGATCTTGTCTAATTTTTCCTACAAATGGAGTGGACACGTATTGATGTGTGTCTCTGAAGCACTGTGTTCAAACCATCCTGATGGTCAACACTCGCTTGTATTACGCTTTTAAGTCCCTTTGCAACCAAAACACTAATCACTTCTTCTAATGAACATTTACTCAATAAACACATATCCATGCCTACAAAATTCAAAATTACAACTGAATGTGCAGGCCGGTTGAGTGAGCTGACCTCTTTCGCCACACTGTGTAGTTACTGTGCTGAAGAAGGGGTGAAAGGGGAGGGAAAGAGCAATCCACAATAATGTTAGTGTACCATTTTTAGTTTATTTGCAACGCGTCTAACTACCCATTCGGGTACGCATTCAAGTGTATTAATTAAATTGAGACATTCACAAGCTATCTCTAGCGTATCCATATATCTCATTTCAGGGAAAAAATGGAGGTCACCTATTTATTAAGAGTTAGAAGAGGGTGGGGCTTAGGAGGAATTAGGGGACTTTTGATATGTTGTAAAGCGTATAGTTCTGAGTCAATCCTGAAATTTTCTGCGTTATTAAAATTTTTCCTGCTTTAAAATATTTTTTAGGTATTTATGGACTTTTTGAACTTTGGGGTCTTCTACAAAAAAAAAGCCAAGCCTTAGACATTTGGGGACTCTTGATATGTTAAGGATGTAATTCTGAGTCTATCCTGAAATTTTCAGCTTTATCCGAATTTTGTCCGGGTTTATCTGTTTTTTCGACAATTTTCCTGGACTATAGTTATAAATTTAATTTATAAACACATGAAAGGTTAGGTTAAACTGGGTTAGGAAAGTATTACAATAATTAATATAAACTAGATGTCTTGTTAGTTCCATGACATCAATATTATTTATGTTTAAGAGATGTTACACTTATTCTAGAATTTAGTCACTATGGATATTGTAATCGACTACCATACATAGAGTCAACTAGCTTGTAAAGTTAAATTTACTACGAAGTAAAGTTAATTGTAGTCATTATAGATGGTGTCTATACCCTCATAAAGCTGGTAGATTTTGTTTGGGGTTTAGTGTCATTTGTCAAAATGGTTCTATAACAAAAGAAAGATACCCCATCACTAAGTGAGTAAAACTTTTTCTTATTTAATACAAAAGTTATTTTTTGTTTAAATCAGTTCTATGTGCTTTTATGTCTGGTAAAATGAAACGTTGATCTCAATATTTTAACAATTTTAGAAATTAAAATTCCGAGAATGGAACGGATAAATTGTACTATACCCCAAGACTGAAATGTTTTAGTGACATATTGGCAGTGAATGATTGGGCTATGTCAAAGAGAAGAATATGCAGTTAAAATACAATGTAAACTCGGTCAAACAATGTCAGTTTTTCTCTGCATCGAAGAATAAGTGAAATTAATGTTTATGTGCTGGTATTAAGAAAGTTCTGACAAGATGAAGAAACATCATCTTTCTTAGATTTAAAAAATATGAAAATATTCAAGAATTTATTTTAAAAAGTAATCTAATCATAGACACCTAACCAATTTAGATTAGATTTATTTGATATTAAATACTCATAATTAAATTGGAAACAAAATTTAAGGCGAAATGACAAGTGTGAATTTAGTGGTGACATATAATTAATAAAGATAATTATATTTATCACCTGAGATATATTATAAATAACGGTGTATAAGATATCCAATACAGATAAATTTATTAATAATGTAATTCTTGTTTTATGTAATAAATAGTAGATGTAATGATGAAGGGTTATTTGTACTCACAGATAAGTAATTTGACAGTACTCTACTTTAGTAACTCTCCACAATATAAAACATATTCAGATCAGCCATTGCTATTAATGACCGACCGCCTTCTAGATTTAGTTCTAGTATTACATTTTCGCCAACAAAGAAAAAGACCCTAAATAATAACTAAAATAAAAGCTATGCACTATTAACCAATTGATATTATCAGGTTCGTCTATAATTTATAAATAAGAGATAGTTTGAGGAAAATTGCCAAATATAAATGTGATGAGTTAACATTCATTAAAAAAAAAAGTAAAGCCTTATACATTTAGGCTTATTTGACTTTGGATAATTTGAATACTATCCAGATGCAACAACCAATAAGGTTAAATTATGAATGTCCTCATCAACAGTATGGTTGTCATGAATCAATCCTTGAATTTATCT